>JAXIVJ010010425.1:15000-47227 GCA_036785665.1 Chirona hameri
ATCGAGGCAGGGGACCCGTTCTGGCAAAGGCGTGATACAGGACCCGATCAGGACGAGGGACACGGCCACTTAAAGGAAATAGTTCACCTTCAACATGGGGTTTTGAACTGAAATAGCAGTTGTGTAGCCCGTGTTGAGAAATCTCTATCTGCAACTTTTCTGGGCTGAAAAGACTCTCCAGCCGAAGATATTTGACTTTTTGGCGAAGGAATTCGGCGCATATATGATATACCGTACCGTCTGAAAGTGTATGTATGTATTAAAACATGAACTATCCACACGAATGAGGTTTTTACAGTTGTTTGTCATGTTGGCAGGTTACACAGGGTACAATACAAAACACATCAGCATGCACTTTCACACTTCCACACACGCATAAAACTCAGTGCACCTCGCATGTCACGTCAGGTATGGCGCCCTGGCTCCAGGCTACGCTTCAGCTCTCTCATGAACTTGCCAGCAGACATGCACTCGAAGTCGCGTGGCAGACCGTTCATATTGCGCGCAGCGCGGTAGGCAAAGCGCCTCTTTCCGGCCTCTGTCCTGACCCGAGGAAGAGATAGGTAGTGGTCCTGTCGGGTCGTTCGAGAGTGCGCCGGTCTCTCACAGTTGTGAGAAAATAGACCGGCGAGACTCTCCGGCTCAGCGGTGCTGCGGACTTTGTGGAGAAGACAGAGGGTTTGATAAAGGAAGAGGTCGGGAGCATCGAGCCACCCCAGTGCTTCCCGCACCTCCGAAATGTGGTCAAACTTGCGTTTTCCGGAAACGACTCGCGCTGCAAAGTTGATGAGTTTTTGAATGCGATGCAGGTTTTTGGCAGAGCCGTTTCCGTACACGACCAAACAGTAACGAATGTGAGAGAACACTAGGGCGGTGACGATTTCGGGAAGTATTTGTGACGGGAGGTAGTGACGGATATGGGATAGACTGACAAGGATACCGCAGCACTTACGGCAGAGGGCTGACACATGAGCGTCCCAGGTGAGGTGCTGATCAAAAATGACACCCAAGTTGCGTGCCTCTGAGTGAGGTACCAGGTAAGTGTCACGGAACTTGATAGTAAACTGAGGAAGTGAGCGCAAATTTTGTCGTGATCCGATGGTAAGGAGTTCGAACTTCCTTACGTTAACTTTAAGCCCATTGCAATGAAAGTAGTCCCCAAGAGAAGCGAGAGCCGACTCCATGCGGGCGATAAGCGCTGGCATACAAGATTTTGGTTCCGAAATCATGACTTGAGTATCATCGGCATATTGCACCACAATCGCATCAGCCGCATGAAGACTCAAGTCATTTGCAAACGCGCTGAAGAGAATGGGTCCGAGCGATGAGCCCTGAAAGACCCCTTGATTTATATCACGCGGAGTGGACGTTACAATCTTGCCATCAGAGCCAGGGAAGCTAACACTCTGAGTGTGACCGTGCAAGTAATTTTGGAACCACAAAGTGTCTATGCCGAGAGCCTGAAGTTTGACTAACAGTTTTCCATGGTGAATGACGTCAAAACATTTGCTTAAGTCAATCAAACAAAGCAAAGCAATTTTACCAGAGTCGACAGCCGAGAGCATGTGGTCAGTGATACAAGTGAGCGCCGTCTCCGTAGAGTGCCGCGGGCGGAAACCGTGCTGGGTGGGAGCAAGGAGATGGTTGGATGAAAGGTAATAGTAGAGCTGGCGTTGCACCGCCCGCTCCACTATTTTGGCTATGACCGGAAGTATTGAAATTGGGCGGAAGTTGGAAGGATCAGAAGGATTGCCGGATTTATGGATTGGATACACAAGGGAGTGTTTCCAGGAGGTAGGCACGTCGTTGGTCGTGATGCAGGAGTTGATGAGGAAGAGAAGGACGTGGCCGATGGAATTGAAGGCGAGCTTCAGGATACGGATGCAGAGGCCGTCAGCACCACGAGCCGGGGAGTTCCGCATACTAAAGACGATGCGGTGTAGGGCACTCATACTGATTGGATGCAGTGAAAAGTAACAAGCTCCCACTCTCGGCAAACGAGTGGGGAGAGAGGGAGGTGGACCTTGCGCCTCCAGCTCGGCCGCCACGGTCGGACCGACATTAACAAAAAATGCGTTCATGTCGTCATGCGAGGTAGATGGTAACACCTGGGCATTCGACCTCTTGCTACCCAATAAGTCTCGGGCGGATTTCCAGCAACTAGCTCTCCCCTGCTCGAGAATGCGGTCGCCCACGTACCGGCGCTTGTCAGCCCTGAACGCAGCTCTAGCAAGGCGATTTGCTGAGCGGTACTGATCTGAGCCATGACCATACACTCTCAGAGCTATGGCTCGCTGCATAATCAAAATACGGGTACTGTCGGACATCGGAGGGGCGGTCGGGTTACGTACAGTAAAGGACTTCACTGGTGCATAGCATGAGACAATATGGGTCATTCCCTCGAGAAAGGCGGACCAGGCATCAGCGACATTTGCGGCAGAAAATACAGGAGACCAGTCGGTTGCCATAAGCGCATCTTCAAAACCTACGAGATCAAACCGTCTGAAGGACCTACACGTAATGACACTTGGCTTAAAACGCGGGCGAGGCACATTCAGAACAGCACGGACAAAACGATGAGGGCTAAAATGACAGAAACGGGTACCTGCAGATCCTAAAACACGGTTGGATATCAGCACATCAAGTAAAGAGCCTGAAGTGAAAGTCGCGGAGGTGATCGATTGGTTCAACGAGTACTTGGAAACAAACTCCTGCAAACACTGTTTAGACGGAGCGGTAACCGCAAGCAGGTCACAGTTTAGATCGCCGACAAGAACAATAGGGCAGTCGGGGTATTGCATTACTACGTGCTGGTATTGTAACTCTAAGGAATCAAAGTCGGCCTGAAGGGCGGCTACAGTGTGGCGCGGCGGTCGGTACAGCGATGCTATGATGACACGATTTTTGTCCCATTTGAAAAGACTCCAAAGTGATTCGAGTTTTGACAGGGTGCTATCTCGCTCAGGGATCTTGATTGGCTTATGCTCGAACTTCTCGCGATACAAGACAGCCACACCTCCGTAGCCTCGTGGAGGCCAAGGTCGATCACAGCGCTTAATAGCATAGCCCGGGAATGCTAGTAACCGATTTGGTGTACAGGGTTTAAGCCAGGTTTCGGACAATACAACAAAATCGTAAGCAAAGCGATCGATTTCATTACGGAGTTCAACAGTTTTCGGCTTTAGCGATTGAACATTTAAGGCGCACAGCTTGAGCTCTCGGGGACCGGCAGCACCGGTCCACATCCCCCGGCGACGTCTGGGACCTCGCTTGCGCTCGTGGGAGCGTCTCCCGCGGTGGGTCGGACGGTCTCTCTTCGCACGGGGCGCGGTGGCATCCACCCGGTCAGGTGGTGTCTCCGGTGCACGGGCAGCGGCACCCGACCCGCTGACTGCGGCGACCTGGGGCCGGGGCGGCCGGCCCTGAGCGGGCGTGACGTCACGATCAGCACGCCGGGAATTCCGCTCCGGAGGCCGGTCCCCGCAGCACGCTCCGCGCGGGTCACTGTCTGGGAAGGTCCGATCGCCGCCGGGCAGTAGCTGGCTGACCCCAGTGACCTGGGGCCGCAGCGGCCTGCCCCGGGCGAGCGTGACGTCATGATCCGGGTGGGTATTCCGCGTCGGTGGCTGCTCAGCGCTGCCCGCCCAGTCAAGGTCGAGTTCCAGGAACAGCAGGGCGCCGGCTGGCTGCGATTGGCTGATCGCGGGTACACGTGGACGCAGTGACCGAGTCTGGGTCGGTGTGACGTCACGGTATGCCGCGCCCACGCTGTAGGACTCCCTTGGACGAGGCACCGGGCGAGACAGGACGCCGCGGCAGAGACGAACATCCGGCGAATGTTGATGAGCCGGGCGATTTGTGGCGGACTGGCGCTTAACCCACGGGTTTGGCGCTGGGCAGGCCACGATGATCAGTAGCCGGACTATGGTGAGAAGAGTCACATACCGAATGATGTCCCGATGCATGGTGAGTGATGAACAATCCGTGGTGCCACCAGAAGTCCCTCACCAGAGTCAATCAAGTTGACTTTCGCGGACCAGACCGCACTTGACTTATCACTCAGAGTTCAGGCAACTCTCATCTCATACAAACAACACACTCACTCGCTATCACTCGTACACGGAGAGGCACAGGGAGGCTCAGGGGGCGGGAGAGCCGCGCGAGGGCGGCGCGTCCGCACACGGGGACGCGCGCGGCCGGACTGGAAGTGCCAGCACTGCATGGAGCATGCGCAGACCAGTAACGCACACCATACAATTAATGATACACGACCTTCTGTCCTGAATTGGCGCGATGTAGGACCATTTTTGAAAAGAAAAAAAAGAAACAGTATTCAAAAATATAATAAAATCGTGTTCTGAGAAATTTTCCGAAGGTGAACTATTTCCTTTAACAGGGCCCGCTCCTTCCATTTTGTTGTATATACCGGCCCGTTCTCTTTAGGGGCCCGATCAAGAATCAAGGGCCCCGGTGCTGGCAGAGGCGTGCTATGGGGCTCGGTCAGGTCGAGGGCCCCGTCACAATAGGGCCCGGTCCTTGCAAATTAGTTATACGGGCCCGTTCTTGGTCAGTCCCGATCGTCGCAGGGGCCCGGTGCTAGCAAAGGCGTGATATGGGGCCCGGTCAGGGCGAGGGTCCCGTCACAACAGGGCCCGGTGCTTGCAAATTCTTGATACGGGCACGTTCTGGTGACACGGGCCCGTTCCTGGTAGGGGCCAGTCTTGATCAGGCCTGATCGAGGCAGGGGCCCGGTGCTGGCAAATACGTGATATGGGGCCCCAGTCAAAACGAAGGACCGGTCTTTGCAAATTCTTGATAGCACGGGCCCGTTCCTGATAGGGGCCCGGTCTTGGTCAGGCCCTATCGAGGCAGGGGCCCGGTGCTGGCAAAGGCGTGTATCAGGGGCCCGGTCATGCGTAGAGCCCTGTTCCCACCATATCCCATAATCATGTACTCGGCCTATATCTCGTTGAGCTCATGAATCCACGTCCCCTCCAACTTCAAACCTATGGCGGAGCCCTTGTAATCTACATCCAATGAATGATAATAGCACTATAAATGAGAAGCGATATCATCCAGCAACACATGTATTCTTCGCACGCTGCCTAAATATGTTTAACAGAACTCTTGTGCTTCGATTACAAAATACCTTATCAATTGATTAACCCTCGGTGGGGGGCATGACAGGCCCCCCTCCCCCTCAGGTAATTCTTAAATAACTTTTGACACATGAGCTGCATCGTGCTGAAATTTTTGGTAGCTGAGTTGACAACAATTATACGTAGGCTGTACAAATGTAATTGAAATTGGTTAAGTAGTTTGGGAGATAATAATGTTTTGATGACGTCATGTTGGGAAACAAATGAGAAATATTTCACAAATCGTAGAAAACAGAGTTTTAGAGAAAATTGCAAACGCAATTTACCAAAGATACAAAATGGCATTCTCTTTAAAATGTCAATCTCGGATTTTCAAAATTTGGGGTTTTTGACTTCTAAAATAAAAAAGGGAAAAATCCCCACAAAATCACAATTTTCAAAGGTATTGGAAAACCCCGAATATATGTGAGAGAAATGAGTATGGACAATACTCATACCAAATTTCAAAGCAATATCTTTATTTTTGACTGAGTGATAGCTCTCTAGGTGTAAGAAACTGATGACGTCATTTTTTTAATATTTTTTTTTGACTTTTTTCGAAAAGATACTAACAAATAATTACATTTTTTTGTATTTCTGAGCCCACATTGGTCTAGGAACATGCCTTTTTATTTACATTTATCTATTTCTAATTTTTAGGTTTTTTGAAGAGCAAAATCGCTATTCTGGACGTGGTAAATCCGAGGTCATTCACTTGACCTGGAAGGTCACCCGTTGTCCTGAAACCTAAAAGTCGCATACTGTTAGATTCCTCTCATGACAGGCAACATGTTGGTTCTTACCGCATTGCTCTAAGTTGCTTGGTTTCGAAGTTAACAGGGGGCCTGTCAGGCCCCCCCCCCCCCCCCGTAGGGCGAAGGTGAAAAAAGCTCTCGTAGGGCGAGGGTTAAGAGACAGTCAAGTTATGAACACGTTAGCAAAGTATGATAGACTGCAATATCTATGATGTGCATGCAGTCTGAATATATTAGCCGAGCCTTAAGAGCCATCTAATCAAGTTTACACAGCCAGCGGCCACTACAATATCAAAATGGCGTCCTCCGGCCGTTCTTACCAGGCACAAGTATACTCCGGGGCCAAGTATATAGTGCCCGAGCGTGACGTCAGTGAAAACAGCCAATCGCAGCGCACCTAGCGGCTAGCTCAAGACCACACATTGACTAGCCGTGATTGAACGCTGGGACAGCCCGACATGACGTCCAGAGGTCTAAAAATGTATCTGTGTGTCCCCTACCATTTCCGAACATACGATTTTTGTCCCACGCCTGATTGTATACCAGAAAATTAATGGTCTTTTCAGAGAGTGCAGTCAACACAAGAAACGGGAAGTAAACATGTTGGCCGCGGCGGCCGCACCAGGCAGCGGGTGGTGGGACCATGGTCGACCGGCCGGGCCCCATCCCATCCCTGTCGTGCAAGTTCGGCAGTCGGCACCCTACACGGCAGTCGCCTCCCCGGTGCCTCGCTGACGGCCGTCGGTGTCGCCGGTGACCGCCAACCCCAGTCCGCCTGGCCGAACTTCGTCTGCGCGCTCATCACGAGCGCAGACAGCTCCAGGCTCAGTTGGGGTGACCAGGTTGCGACGGCTTTCTTTTGACGTTTGTTATTTGCAATTAGCCTCAAAACTCGTTTTCTACGATTTTTCAAACATTTATCGTTTTTCCACCACACATAGCATGACATGACGTCACTAAAACGTGATTATCTCCCAAACTACTTGACCAATCGCAGTTTTTAGAGAAGACGTAGCATGGTGCAGCATAAGGGAGATATCGACGTTTCACGTCGATATCTGCCATAGTTTTCAAGTTATTAGAAAATATGGGAGGGTGCAGATTCTGCCCCCCCCCCCCCCCCCATAGCGGGGCGCGAACGTGCCGAATCGAGCTCTTCGGAACTGGAGCCATTCACCAGTGTATGAAGGAGGTTGGGCTCAAACTGACCTTGGATAACAAAATGACAAAATATATGCTTAAAATTATTAGGTAAACAATTTGTTCATGTGACTTTTAGTTCGCACGCGACATTGTTACCTTTTTGCCATTAATTAATTAACACACTGTACTCTACCTAACAAACTGCTAACAAACTGCCGTGAGTTAAAATCGGACATCAGCAACCGGCCACAGCTTTTATCATAACATGAAGGGCGTGACCTCATGTTTCAGCTGCTGCAGCTGGACGTGTCATTGGTGAATCACTATCGCAGGGGTGGGCTAGTCAGGGGCGCAGCCGGGGGGGGGGGTACAGGGGTCACGTGCCCCCCCCCCCCCTTGGGTCGAGGGGCCCAAAGGGCCCCTCGGCCCAATGGGAGAAGGCCTCGGCCCTTCAGCCCAACTCCTATGATAGGTATCGACGTACAACTTACAGTACCTTATGCTACATTAATTCTACGTCTTTTCACAAAAGTTCAATGAAATTGATGTAGCACTTTGGGAGATCATGACGTTTTAATGACGTCATGTCACGCCATTTTTGGCCGAGAAACGATAAATGTTTGACAAATCGTAGAAAATCGAGTTTTGAAGCAGAGTGTAAATGAAAAACGTCAAAAGAAAGGAAATGGCATTCTCTTCAAAACTACGATCTCAGATTTGCGAAAGTTTGGGGTTTTGACTCTTAAAAATAAAAATATAAAAAAAAATCCCAGAAAACTTTTCATTTTTTTTTCCTTCTTGAAGATATGAAAAACGGAATATATCTGAGTGAACCAGGTATGGACGATACCCAAACCAAATTGCAAAGCAATATCTTAATTGATTTATGGCTCCGTAAGTATAAGTAACTCATGACGTAATTATTTTAGTTACGTTTTGTTTTTGCTTTTATTGACCAGATACAGACAAATAAATGCCACCACTGTTTTTCTGAGACAAAACTGGTCTAGAGACATGCCTTTTTTATTTAGATGAATCAATTTCAAATTTTGACCTTATGTGACCTGACCTTGACCATATATGGTGTCAGGTTGTGAAAATGGCTGCTACTATCAAATTCTACGTGTAAAATAACCTCCGTAGACCTCTTGCCAAAAGTGACCTTTTGTGACCTGATCTTGACCTTGACCTTTGCTTACAATTTCACTTTTTCCTAATGCGGGAGATGCATTATATCTTTGAGAGTACTTTGTGCGATAATAGTCTCAATCTAAGGCTTGGGATGGAAAGTATAGCCCAAAACTAAAATACCTTAATTTTGACTTTTTACCTGGCCGTGTCCTGAGATGTGACCTTATTTTGACAATTTCTCGTAAACGTTAGATGCGGCTCATTGAGAGCTTTCGATTACGGCCTTGCGCGTCTCGCTGCGGTTATTGGTTGGGAATGTAACGAAGGGGCAGAATCTGCCCCCCCCCCCCCCCCCAGCGTGTTCGACCGAATACCCCAGCGGGGCGCGGGTTAATTTGTCTTTTTAAATTAGAAAATATGTCAAATTTTGGGCGAATTTGGGCGGTTTGGGGCATGTCAGCTTGCCCCCCCCCCCCCCTAACCCCCCACCCACCCCTGCTGGATCTGCCAGTGGCCATAAACTAAGACAATCTACTTGAAAATCCCGTGAGCGCTTAACATTTTCAACGGAAGTTTTATACCTTGCTATTTTCTGAAGTTGTCTTTCCAAACTTAGGACGGATCGTTTCGCGTAAAGCCCCTCCACACACCATAGTCTACACATTAGTGACTGTGAATTACCTCGAATTTATGTGTTTCCAATGTAATATGTCACAAACGTGAGCAATCGGGACAACGTAAAATGTTGAGGGTCAGACGTTCCGCGTTGCCTCTTATTGATTGTGCTGCTGCTGGGACCTTCAAGGTGCCTTGTGCGTGCATCTAAAATGGTTAACCCACGCACAGACGGGGTTCGCACCAAGTTCGAACCGACGGGGGGGGGGGGGGCGGGGTGGATACCCGCCCCTACAATATTTCAAAAGTCATGCAACGTATAGCGACAAACAGAAACAGGTTAGATAGCTCGAAACAAACAAGGTCCAATGCAAGTACTAAGTCATTATTTTAGGTCAGGTCATTTAGGTCATTGAGGTCACCAAAGGTCAACAAAGGTAAAATTTAGGCCATAAATGGGCCTGCCCTTACCAAAACCCGTCTATATCTCGAGAAAAAAAAGAGGTAGCGACGCGCGAGAAAAAAAAACGTCCGAAAGATTACTGGCGGATCCAGGGGGGGTGGGGGGCATCGGGGTCAAATGCCCCCCCCCCCCCCCCGCAGGAATCTGGGAGGGGGCATTCAATACAAGTATGCCCCCCCCGCGCGTTCCCCAATTTATCGTAAAATCGTCTTTGCAGCAGTCAAAATCCAGCTATCCAGTCAAAAACCGAAAAATTTCGCGCCGCTTCGCGGCATGACACAACTTTCGCAATAGCTTATACAAATTTGGAAAATGGGAAAATTAATTCCATTAGGTAAGTGTATGGCAGAGGCTTGGCGATAATTGTCTGGTCTGGCTTGGCGATAATTGCTGGCACTGGCGGGTCCAAGGGGCATCTGCGAGAAATTCCCCCACCCTCCACAGGAATCTTAGAGGGGCATTCAATACAAGTATGCCCCCGCACGTTCCCTGCACTGAACATGAAAAGCAATGATGTTAGGAGAAAACTTCATGAAAACGGAAGTTTTTTTGTTCTCTCGAGTGATTGAATTTGAAGTTTGTATGTATCCCTTTCTTGCAATGATAGACAAAACAGCGCACCTGATGCAATTCAAGCAGCCCCGGTGACACTTAACCCGCACCCCGCTGGGGGGGGGGGGGCAGAATCAGCCCCCCTCCCGGATTTTCTCAATAATTTCAAAATTATGATAGATATCACCGTCAAACTTTCAGTACATTTTGCTGCATCAATTCTACGCCTTCTCACCCAAACTCCAATTAAATTGATGCAGTATTGTGTGAAATAATGACGTTTTAATGACGCCATGTCATGCCATTTTTGGCGGAAAAACGATAAATGTTTGAACAATCGTAGAAAATAGAGTTTTGAAGCAAATTGCAAATAAAATGTCAAAAGAAAATAAATGACATTTTCTTCAACATGGTTATCTCGAATATTAGACATGTTGTGTTTTTGACCGTCCAAAATAGGAAAAACTTTTTTTCGGAGATTTTTATTTTTTGTTTGTTGTGAATTTGAAAAGTGAATTTCTTAGCTCGAATACCAAAGTAAGGCGACCGGCCCAAATCTGCGGGAAAAAATGGGGGTACCTTGAAAAGATGCCCCCACGGAGAGAGGCTGGATCCGCCAGTGCGAAAGATAATTCAATTTGTTGTCACTCAGGCTTCATCAGATTTGATCTCGGGTCAATGGCTAGCTCAGGGAAGGCCATCGAACGTGAAACATTCTCAAAATAGCGGAATTGTTTTTAGGGAATAACTTTTGAGATACGCATGATAGAGTGATACTTATAGTTTTCACCATTGTGTTTCTCTGTCGAGAAACATCGAATGGTATATCGGATGATCATGACCTAGTAAGGTCATATTAGAAAATTGACCTGTCCTGTGCTCAGTTCAAGGTCAGATTAAGTTCAAATTTTACATCCATCAACATGTCTCGACGAGCGAAACACAATGTTGATAACTCCATTACTCTACCTTCATTTGGAAAATAGTTATTGAATAAAGAACACGTAACCTCTTGGGTCACCTGAGTTGACCTCGTAGAGGTCACATAACAAAAATGTGACTTGGATCTTTGCATTTGGCACAAGAATGATCTAGGCACCTGGTGAAAACTGGTCAAATTTAAGCATTTTCTGTGGATTTCTACGTGTTTTTATTTTCTCCATTTACTTATAATGGAAGTTTACCAAATCGAATTGACCTTCGGTCACCGATATTACAAATTCGAGATATACGAATTGTAGGTACTTATGGGCTATGACATAAATGAATCCTGTGAGTTTCAAACCGCTCGGTCGATCACTTTGGCACGACCACAAACTTTCAAAAACTTGCTTGGAGGTGAGATCACTTAACGTGACTTGTTGACCTGACCTGAGATGACTCGAGATAACAAATGGCACACAATTTGGGTGATTGTTCCCCAAAGAGTTACGCCAAGCTTGGCGGCGCTGCGTATCGACGTTTTACAATATTTACGAAAACCTCAGGGGACGGATACCCGCCCCCCAAGTCGGTGCGCGTGTTAATACTTCCCATCATGGTGCCAACAGGGATCAGTTGCCGCATTTTTTTGGGATCAGACTAAGAACTTATCAGTCAATCTACGCATAGGTTCTGTTCGACATGGGCCTGTCCGACGTTTTTTGTTGCGACTATTTGGGGGCCCGGCAAAATATAGTGGCCCAATTCCGAGGTTATACCATTTTGCGCCATTTTGTTTGGTGTGTGTGTAGTTTTGATAGAGGGGCCCCTGGGGATGCTGTGCCTCCCCCTCCCCCCCCCCCCCCTTGACGAAGGTCTGTCTGCGCCCCTGGATCTGACCTTAGGTCACCGATATTATAAATCGAAGATAAACGAATTGTAGGTACTTATGACCTTATTAAGTCCTGTGAGTTTGAAACCGCTCGGTCAATCACTGTACAGGGCTTTGGCATGACTTTCAAAAACTTGCTTGGAGGTGGGGCCACTTAACTTCCAAACCTTGCTCTTGGAGGTAGGTTCACTTAACAGGACCTGGTGACCTGACCTGAGATGACTCGAAATACAAAATTACACAAAATGTGGATAATTGATGCCCAAAGGGCTATGCTAAGTTTGGTGGCGCTACACACCGCCGTTTTCCCAATATTTACGAAAACCTCTGATGGGCGGATATCCGCACCCCACGTCGGTGCGCGTGTTAATACTTCACATGGTGCCAAAGGGAGTCAGTTGCCGCACATTATTTTGTATCAGACTACGTACTTATCAGTCAATCTACGCATGGGGTCTGTTCAACATGGGTCTGTCCGACTTTTTTGCGACAATTTAGGACCCTGCAAAATATAGAGGCATAAATCCGAGGAGATACCATTTCGCGTTTTTTTTTTTGGGGGGGGGGCCCTTTGGCCGAGGGGGCCCTCTGGGGACGCCGTGCCCCTCCCTTGCCGAAGGTCTGGCTGCGCCCCTGAATCTAGCGTTACGAGCTCTCGCTTAGCATGAAGATCAGCAACGGAAGGTACCAGTATTTTAGGGTAATCGGATCCTAGATCAGTTAGGAGGTATCTTTTTCTTCTTCTTTTTCCTTTTTTTTTCTTTTTTTTCTTCTTTTTTCCCCCTTTTATTTATCTATCATCTGCAGCACACAGACATACACACACCTACAATCACCATCCAACGACTAGCATCAACACATTTAGTATTCCGTCCTATACTTCCCTCTGGTCTCTCCCCCATCCACCATCTCACAACAGGTCCGAGCATACAAGCTCATCACTCCTACCGCGCACCAGCATTGCGAGAATGCTCGAAATAAACCGTCATACACAGGGAGAGACATAATCATATGTCTCCCTCATTTACTTCATCGCACATTCGCTAGCGCATTATCTATGCCTCCCCATATTTCATCGAACTTCTTATTTCACAACGACTCTGTGCCATGCATTTCTCATTCATAATGTCAATCTTAAACTTGACCGTGAACAATTCCACACTAAGGTTTATATGTTTTGATATCATGCTTTTTCCTACAGATATAACCTGATTCATGACCATGTTATCAGATACACCAAAAATGATTTTCCTTGAGTTAAATGCTACCATGCTAGTTACTATGTCTAGGTTATTAATGAAACTTGCAATATTTTTCCAAAAACACTTTACTTCTTTGCAATACCAAAACTTATGTTCTATGGTATCAATGTGTGATGTGCACCTGCAACACACTGGTGAATCCTTGATGCCCATTATATGCAACATTTTGTTGGTAGCGACAATTTGTGTAATTATTTTATAACTTAAAATATGATAGTAAACAGACGAATTTTTGTAAATTGACAGATATATATCTGCCCAGTTTACTTCCCCATATTTTACTTCCCATCCCTGCTCCCAAGAATTTCTGATTTTTTTAGTGTGTTTTTGTAATATAATATTATACAAATATTTGGCTCCTTTTTCTTTACTTAATACGAACTCCACTTGTGGATGGATAATAGGGTATTCAGCTCGCACTTTCCATGGTATAGATTTCCATTCACGCGATAAGCTCCTAATCAATCCAATGTATTCTAAGTACGATCCACCTAGCTGATACATTTGCTTTACCTGCTGAAATGATAAAATATGTCCCAAATCGTCAACAATGTCACTAAGATAGTATAGACCTCTTTTCCGCCAGGCCTTAATACAAGTAGTTTTGTGTTTTGTTACATCAGAGTACCACAAACCGCATCTGTTCATATTCTCAGCGTCAATATTTATTCCACTACTTACATTGGCGAAGGCTCTTAAGACTTCGGCCCAAAAAGGGTTGAATATTTGTTTGGCCAATTTCGCAAGTGAATCGCTATTCATCTCCCATAAATATGTACCTTCAGATACAGTTTCTTGAAACAGCTCCCTCGGTATATGGTTTACAGATACTCAATCGCTTTAACCGATCCACTTTTCCGCCCCATATAAAGCGAAACATAATGGTTTTCAATCTTTTCATAAAATCCTTAGGTGGTTTTGGGAGAGAGACCAGTATATGAGTAAGTTTTGGCAAAAGAAGTGCTTTAACTAAGGCTATCTTTCTTGAACCCTCACAGTTATATGTCTCCTTTTCCAACTATTCATTATTGACTGTATGAGTCTCAATTTACTTTCGATATTTTCTTCGTGGGCGTTCTTCTCATCATTTGTAAACACAACTCCCAAAACTTTCAGCTTTTTAGTCCATTTGAAATTAAAGTTTCCATCCATCACTTCACACTCCTGCTCACTTGCACCTACCCAAAAAGCTTGTGTTTTTGAAATATTTGGCTTAAAGGGAGATAATCACCTTTTGATTTTGTTAGCAACACTTTCTTTGGCTACCGTTATGGTATTAAAATGATGTGATCTAAATTTAAGAATTAAATACAATTATTCCCTAATTCAAAGTTGGAAGTTTGGGAAAATTTATGATCGGTATTTTCCCTACACTATTGGAAAGCGCAACATCTGGCACTTTTGTGTCAATCTGTTCAACGTTGTTGAATGGGCACTTATAAACAAATCGCCGACACTAAATAGGTTGCCGTCGGGGGCCAACCTAAACTGCCGATTTCAATGCACTTTTTTTAAATGATTGTTGATTGTTCATACAAATTTGGCACATATTCGCAAAAGATAGAATGCAGGAAACATATTGCATACCTTCATGATAAATAACAATGCGTAGGGAGGCTAATTTACTGAATTCGTTACCGAGTGCTTGCTGATTATAAGCGTGGAGCGCTTATCAACTATGAATTGAAATATCTCGCGGTAGGAATTGTTATATGCAAAATTTGATGAATTTACAATATATTTTGGTCTCGTCTATCGATTTCAGGTGCTAACTCCATTTTTGTGGAAAAAAGGTGATTATCTCCCTTTAAGGCCAGAGTATTTTGCAAAAATCCCTAAGTCGTGAAAAAGCGCCCTGCACGAGTTTACACTTCCATCCAAAAAGCACAGCACATCATCGGCATAGGCAGATATTTTGTACTCCATATTACCAATCTTAACACCTTTGATATTAGCATTGTTTCGTATCATTTCCAGTGCACATTCTATAACAATCAAAAAGATGTACGGACTTAACGGATCACCCTGACGGCAGGATCGTTCCAGCATTATCTTTTCCGATATATGACCGTTATACACTAATCGCGAGTATGACCCGATGTAGAGCATGTTGAACCACTTCTGTGTTGATTCAGGGAAATTTCGTCTTCGCATCACCGTCCTCGCAAACTCCCAATCAACGGCATTAAAGGCGTCCTCAATATCCAAGCTCACAAAAAGAGCATTCCTTTTTTCTTTTTTTCAACTCCTGCATCAAATCGTATGTTGACGAGTGTTGTCACCAGTAAATCGACCCTTCATAAAGCCTGTTTGATGCTTGTCAACTATTGATGGTAACACATTCCTGATTCTATTTGCTATCGCCGCAGCAATGATTTTGTAACTTACATTTAGCAGAGTTATTGGCCTATATGATTTAATTTCTGATCGCAGTCTATTCGATTTCGGCACAAGCGTGAGAATCCCTTCGCGTAGCGTCAATGGGAGAACTCCAGTGTCGACACATTCATTTACCATTTTAAAGAAAAACATTTTTAAATCACCCCAAAAATGGTGGTAAAATTCTACAGAAAACCCGTCTGAACCGGGACTTTGATTTTTTGTCATTGCTTTCAACGCTGCCTCAAGTTCTGCTAGGTCCAGTGGCAACTTAAGAGAAGCTTTCTCCCTGTTACTGATTTGCTTTATCCGGGCACTACTCATGAACTGCTCCGTCAACTGCTCCTTCGGACGTTCTCTAAACATTGCCGTAAAATATTATACAAGCCTATGTGTAATCTTACTTTGACTCGTTATAAACCCACCTACTTCATCTTCAAGAGACGCAATAAGTTTGGCCGAAAATGCCCGTCTTTCCAAGCTAAGAAAGTATGCAGTTGACCTTTCCCCTTGTTCATGCCATTTTGCTCTAGAGCGTGTGATAATACCTTCTATTGTGCCTTTCCTGATTTGTTCAAGCTTCTCTTTTGCTATCTCTAAATTAGTGATCCTCTCCTGATTTGGTCTATTTTGTACTATTTCCTCGAGTTCCTCGATCTTTTTTTTTTATAATATCATGTTCTTCTAATTCTTACGACGGCTTCTATGAATCGCAAATGACACTGTAGCAGTTCTCATATTCAATATTATTGTTTCCCAAAAAGAAGACCAACTTATATTTACTTCAACCTCGTGAGGATCCTGCCGAACAAATTCTTCTGCATATACAGGTAAAGCATGTATCAGAAGAGTGTTCATAATGGTTTTTCTAACCGTATCAGAATAATCTTCACACTGCAAAAGCGAATTATTAATTTTAAAGAAACCCTTTCCCCTCGTATGCTTCTGTATATCTATTTTCAAAGTCACCATGGAATGATCTGTGCGGTAGCCAGGTATAATTTTTTCCTCAGAAAGATACGGAATAAGTCCTCGAGAAATAATGAAATAATCTAATCGCGCTTGCTTGATAGCCGAACCCGTATTCCTCCAAGTATATTTCCTCTCATCGCCATTCCTTTCTCTGAATATGTCTACCCAACCGTTGGCATCCATTAAGCTTAATAACACGTCTCTGGCTCTTGTGTTATTTTCCCGTACATAATTTGCGGTATCCAAAACGCCATTCAAAGCAAGATTGAAATCTCCTATGATCAATGGTGTGCTTTCATCTCCTACCTCCTCGCACATCTTCCCTAACTCCTCATAAAATGTTGGACTATCCTCATTTGGACCGTATACATTAGCAAGAATTAATGTTTGTGTATCATTTATAATTACCTTAGCTATAATATAGTTTCCACCCACATCTATCATGGAATTACAGACCTTAATTTTAACTCCCTTGGTAAGTATCGCCACTCCTCTCGCATTGCTCCTATAGGACGCAATAAGGATATCTGTGCCCCAAGCGTTTCGGAATGCGTTCTCTTTTCCTCGCTCACAATGTATGTCCTGCAGCATATATATATGAAAAGCACTTTTTCGCAAGTAATTGAAAACATCACGTCTTTTACGATAATTACCTAGACCTCGACAATTTAAAGTGCACATATTAATTTCGCTCATTGCTTATAGACTGTTTTAGAAGTTATGAATGAGAAATGCGCGTCACCTGTTAGACTAAATAATTACACTCCGACATAACATATCACAAGCCATAACAATCAGATAACATATAGTGACAAAACAATAATGACCAACATCCGATGAAAAAGCAACCATTTTTTACCCCCGACAGCAGCAAATCTCGATACGCACGCTAAGGCTAAGCTCTGGTAAACGCGAGATACATTATATATAATATAGTGCATGTTCTGGCTACAACACACATAAACAGTTCTCCTCTCTCTCACATAACACCTAAACATGCTGCCGGCCGCAATCTGTCCCTTTGAACCGTCCGATATCCCCTGCGAATATGTCCCCTTGGTTGCACAACTAGGCTGCTTTAGTCGCCTTTATTATGCTTTCCGTACCCCGTCACGAACCTGCGTATGTCCCCGCCATAACGACTACGGACCCCAGTCGCATGCGCCGCAGCCGATCCAAGGATCTTCTCCGTCCGAGCGACGGGCGGCACAGCGTCAGTGACCGCCCGGCTGCTGCTGCCGCTCCCTCGAGCTGTCGCCGCCTCCGCCGATGAAGCTGCCGCTCCCTCCCGGTGCCGGCCGCCACGGGTCTGTCCTCTTGGAGACAGAACCGGTTGAGAGCTCCGAAGCTGGTACCCCGTGAACTGCCGGACCAGCGCCGTCGTCGCCACCGCCGATGAAGCCGCTACCACCGCCCGGTGCCGGCCACCACGGGTTCGTCCTCTCGGAGACGGAGCCGGTTGGACGACCCGAAGCTGGCGCCCCGAGGACTGCCGGTCCAGAGCCGTCGCCGCCCTTGCCCGGTGCCGGCCGCCACGGGTTCGTCCTCTCGGAGACGGAGCTGGTTGGGCGCCCCGAAGCTGGTGCCCCGTGGACTGTCGGGACCGGCCCGGGCTGAGGATAGACCGGCTCGTCTCCAGCAGCCCTGGTCTGGTCTGCGGGCCGCTGCTGCATCCACTCAGCACTCTCCCCGTCTCCGCTTGGAGTGCCGAGATGTGGCGGACGGGGCCGTCCATCGATCTCGGTGAGAAGCACGCAGGAGCCGGAACGCTGCGCCATCCATCCCATGTACACCTCCTTGAGACCTTATAGATGGCGCGTCGGGCTGTTGCACTGGTACTTCCGTCTGTTGGCACGCAGCCCGCTCAGCCAGGTGCCGCATCAACCGTTCCATGGCAGCAGCTGAGCGCACAGGGTGCGGTCGGTCTCGCTGGTCGACGACCACGAACACTGTTCCCTCCTTGGTGAACACCGTGCTGATCTGATTGCCGCGTTTCAGCTGCATTACGTCATCAAATATGCGTTGTCTGGAAGGCGTGAGGCGCCCTCGGATGTAGAGACCACTGCCCCGGAGTCTGGTCTTGTTTCGAACCATGAAGTACCGATCCGATCCAGCTGCCACGGTGTTGAAGCGGACTTGGATCTGCCTTTCCTTGCGCTGCACTTCTCCAACTTGGCTCAGGTCCATCTCATACTCCATAAGCCTGCGTACCACATCGTGCAGCAGATGAGCAGTATCCTCGCCTCTGCGCGAGCTTAATGCACGTGCGATTGCTGGCCCGCTGAAGATTAAAGGAAATAGTTCACCTTCAACATGGGTTTTGAACTGAAATAGCAGTTTTGTAGCCCGTGTTTTTTTTTTTTTTTTTAGTTAACATTTATTGCACAGTAACTTCACAATATCAGCGACAGTACACAGTAGTTACTACACAATTAGTTATTGATCACCTTCAGCGGCAGCGGCAGTTCACAGTTCACCGTAGAGACACTACGGTGAACAAGACACAGTAGCCCCACGACAGCACACAGGCACCGGCAAGAGGAGCGGCAGCACGCGCCGATCACGGCGAGCGGGGCGGCAGCACGCGCGGACAGCGGCGAGCGAGACGACAGCACGCTACAGCAGCAATGACCACGCTCCAACGCGGCAGCAGACGGATCCCCCTCCGCACCCCGGCCGCAGCTCGCGCCCGGCCGGCGCCGGCCCAGCGCCAACCGACACCCCCGAGAACGGGAATTCGCAGCGGCGCGTCAGGGAAAGGATGTCTTTGAGGATGTTCGAGTATATGGAAAGAATGGGGGGGGGGGGGAGCAAGAGTGCGCAGATGATTACCACGTTTATGTTTGCGTGTGCAGTTGCACCTATCGAGTGCGAGTGTGTGTGTACATGCGTGTATGTGTGGGTGTGTTTGTATGTGCATGAGCGTGTCTTTGTGTGCGCATGATAATTTCAATATTTAGTTCTGGCAGCATTTTCAACTGTTTTCATTTATCGTAGTACTTGTCTATGTTTCTGGATAATCTAGCGGAGTGAAGCTCCTTGTGGGCTTCTAATTGCAGGCCGCTAAAAAATTGTTGAATCGATGGCTTACAATTGTGATGTCGAGCACTATATATAGTTATTTTTGCAATGGAGCATATTATTATGTGCATTTTTTCACATTCATCAAGGTTTGGAAAAAAACATGTTCTCCTGCTAAAGTTGCATACCAGTCCGAAGTATGATCTCAGTACGTCCGAAATTTTAGAAATGAAAGTCTGAACCGCCATGCACTCCCAAAAAAAGATGCTTGAGTGTTTCCACATTAGAAGAACAAAAGGAGCAGGAGTTGTTTTCAGCTTTGCCGATAATGTGTAAAAATTTGTTGGTGGCTATGATTCTTGATATCAGACGAAAGTGGAATGCTTGAAGATATGTGTTCTTTGTAGCAATACTTATATCCAGCATACTCCCAGATTGGAAATGACTAACATCTCTAATCCATTTATCTTTCAGTGTTTTCTGCGATTTGCCGTATTGTGTCTTTAGACGCGAGATGTATTCTGTATATGCCAGCCGTGATATTCTAGCAGTTGTTTGAACTATATTTTTTCTATGAGGAATGAGAGGGTAGATAATGCGATATTTGTAATTTGACTCCTTGACTATACTTGGAAGACTTCTTATAAGAGAGGCGTAACAAAGAAACGTCATTTGAATCCCATACCTAGTTTCTAAATCATTTTTACTATAAAGTGTTCCTGTTGTATTATTTATAAGATCCGCTACGAATCTAAGTCCTGCGCTATCCCATGTTCTTATTATACTGTTCCTATATCTTGAAACGTTGGAAAACCAAAGTTTCTCAGTTATTATTTGGTCACTACTTTGGTTGAATGAGTCCCAGAAATCGCTCCAGGCTGAGAAAACCTCTTTCCAGAAAGGATTTTGTAGTTTGAATTTAACTTTCGCAAGGGCTGTCGTTCCATACGTTAATAGTTCTGGAATAGGGGGTAATTCCTTCTGTATCAAAATAGACCAATCGTGTTTGGAACTGTACAGTCTTTTTAACCATGTCACCTTCATACTTTTAACAAAACTGTTAAGATCTATCATTTGTAACCCATCGTCCTCGAGGCCTTGAACAACTTTCGTTCGTTTAACTTTGTCATTCTTATCCCCCCATATAAAACGAAATAGTTTTGTCTCAATCTGCTTGATGTCTTCTTTGCAGGGTGTAGGTAATGACAAAAATAAGTGAACTAGTTGAGATATAAGCAAGAATTTAACGACAGTAATCCTACCGATTAAAGTTATATGTCCCCTTTTCCATTGCAAAATTTATTTCTCAACTAGGGGTAACCTGTGCTTTAGGTTTGTTGTAAATATTGATTCGTTGTTAGCACTAACCGATATACCTAAGATTTTTAGTTCCTTTACGCAATGTATCTGAGGTAGATTACTTTGCGAACAATTTAAATGAGTCCCAATAGGAAGACATTTTGTTTTTTGAACATTTAATTTCAACCCGGACGTGGATGAAAACTTTTCTATTTCTGATAAGGCACCAGTAATCGATTTTGGCTCATCCAGGAATAAAATTAAATCATCAGCGTATTGGGAGAGGCGCACTTCTACTTCGTTGTACAACGTGATACCACGCATTTCCCTGGATTGTTTTATGAGATTTGCTAGTGGTTCCACCGCGAGATTAAATAGATAACCTGAAACAGGGTCTCCTTGCCTTATTCCGCAATTCATGTGTATATTTTCTCCTAAAAATCCATCCATAAGTATCCGTGCGAAGTTATTTTTGTTTAAGTAAGCAAGTTGCAACAAATATTTAAATTTGTGTCCAAAATTACAATCTAGCGTTTTTACCAAGAAATTCCACGATATGCTTTCAAATGCCGCTTCAAAATCTGCAGCAACTATGTAGCCACTGCGTTCTTCATCGTTTACTTTTTGTATTACGTCATACACTAATCTACTGTTTTCTGCGATGCATCGCCCCTTGATATAAGCTGATTGTGACTGTGATATAATGTCATTCATTACATTTTTTAATTTATTAGTTATGGCTGCAGAAATTATTTTAAAATCTACGTTTAGTAGAGAAATAGGTCGCCATCCTTTAAATGTGTCTAACGGTTTTCCAGCTTTGGGGATCAACGTAACTATGGCTTCCCTGTGTGTTAGCGGAAAAGAGCCATCTGATATACTTTGATTTAGAGTTCGGAACAGAAAAATACCCAAGTGATCCAAAAAGAGTTTGAAAAAGCTTGCTGTGAACCCGTTTGAGCCTGGCGATTTTCCCGTTTTCATTGACATTAGAGTTGTACTTAGTTCGCTCATTGAGATAGGCTCTTCTAATTTTTGTTTTTGCTCATCACTAAGTTTCTTTTTAATATTGCGATCAAGAAACTCACTCATACCTGAATTGTTAACGCTAGAATTAGCGGTGTATCGCTCGCTGAGTTGTTTACTAAACATGGATATTATTTCCTTTTTGTGTGTAACTACTTTACCGTTTACTTTCAGCATTTGTATTGATTTACGCTTTCCATTTGCTTTTTCTAGGGATAAGAAATATTTTGAACATTTTTCTCCTTCATCGTGCCAACGTACTCTTGACCTTGTGATGAGTCCTTGAATTTTCGGTTCTCGGATCTTTTCAAGATGTTTTTGAGCGAGTATGAGGCTATCAGCGTCATTTTCTTCCCCGCTTAAGGCAAACTTTTCTCGCAGTTTATTAATATTTGTTACAGCCTCCTGTTCTATCTTACGAAGTATTCTAGCTTTGCGTTTGGAATATCTTACAGTTTCTCCTCTGATGAGCATTAAAAGCGTTTCATAAAAAAGTTTAATAGAAATAGTGAACTGTATTTCCCCAAAGTTCAAATAATTTGATCTAAACGAGTCTGAATATGTTGGATACGCATATTGCCCAACTGTTTCGATTATAACTGACTTCATTGTAGATACGTACACGTCATCCTGCAGAAGTGAATCATTGAACTTCCATAGGCCTGGTCCGCGTGGTTCGTCTGTCGTTTTTAGAGATAGGGTTACAGCATTGTGATCCGTCCTGTAGCCCGACCTGATATTGGATTCGCCTACAGCGTTAATTATGTGATCGCTTATGAACACCATATCGATTCTACCGTATTTTAAGGGGTTGCGCTTCATCCACGTAAATTCTCGGTCGTTCGGATGTTCGTGCCTCCAAATGCCTATCAAACTATGTGTCTCCGTTATTTTCATGAATTCTGCTTTAGCACATGCATTGTTATCGTGTATATAGTTTGAGTCATTAAGACGATCGATTACAAAATTAAAGTCACCGGCTATAATTATATTGTCTTGAGGGACCTGTTGCAACAGCTGATCAATATCACTAAAGAACTCAGGACAGTCTTCATTCGGCCCATAAATACTTACAAGTGTGAATATTTGTGAATGTACTTTGCAAATGATGGCTACGTAATTTCCATCGGAGTCATACTGTTCAGATATTATATCATGCTGTAATTTTTTTATTATCAATATGGAAGTGCCTCTACTGTTCGAAGTTTTACAAGCATGGTAACACTTCCCGGGCCACAGTCTATCAAAGCAGTTCATTGAATTGACGGTCACGTGTGTGTCCTGCAAAAATATGACATCAAATTGAGAATTTCTTAAATAGTTCAACACGTCTCTCCTTTTCTGCTGCCCAGAGAGACCTCTGCAATTCATTGACATGATTTTCAGATCAGTCATTGGCATTTAGGTATGTGTATATGTAGTACAATGGTTCTTACTTTTTTGTGAGATGGATATAAGGGGGGGGAGGGCTGCAAACACTCTTCCCGAACCCGGTGAGCGACGGCAGACTCCGGGCCGGAGAGCCGGTCGGTCAGCTGAGCGCAGACTCGCGGTAGTCACCGGCGCCAGCGTGAGCACAGCCGTCGCCGCCGCAGCAGCAGCACCAGTCGCCGCCGCCGCCACCAACGCCGCCACCGCCACCGCCACCGCCGCCGCCACCAGCGCCCCCGCCGCCAGCGCCCCCGCCGCCACCGCCGCCGTCACCAGCGTCGCCACATATGAAAAAATACGGCAAAACATACAAATGCAAACGAAAACGGATGCAAAAGTGTAAGTTCGTGCAAGCATACAATAACAATACAATGACCCGGTAGGTCGCACCGCTTTTTAGGCAACGTAGCGACCTTATAACTCAAGATAAATGGATCTGTCATTGGAACGAGAAACAAAATTGAAGGAAGCTTCGGTCCCCCACGCTAGAAGTACTCTCTGATATCTCTCGAGTCCCCTGGCCTACCCGAGCCTCTTGTACCCGATCGGGGGGCACCCGACGAGCTTCGGATATCAACCGCTCGGGCAGCAGCTCTCCCGGCTGCCCCGAACCCCCGCTCCTCCCCCACGCCCGCCACAGAAGCACCCTGCGAAAACCCAAGTGGGTCCGACCGGCCGCTAACGCCACCTGTGGCCGACTGCGACCCGGCTAGCCTCCCTGGCCGCCCGACAGATGGCAGAATCGGACTCGTGGCACTCACCGAGCCCTCCCGCTGACCACCCCTCCCCCCAGACGCCGGAGCTATCAGGGATGGCGGGCTGACCTCTGACGCGTCAGGCAGGGGCGGCTCCAGGCCACCAGCGCCGGGAAGCCGAGCCGCGGCGTTCCGGCCGCCGAGGGGCGCAGACGCCGAGTCACGAGCAGCAGCCGCAGCGGCAGCCTCGGCGGACCCGCCGCCGCCGGCCGACCGGCCAGCGGTGACACTCGCAGGCGGCGTTTCCTGCAGAGGCGGCGACAGGTGCACCAGGCGGACTGTCTCTCGGGCGCAGTCTAGGAGCGACGACCCAGGCTGATCACGCCTCGCCGTACTCGCTGGGCTGACGATCTCCGTTCCGTCCGCTGTGCCACCGCGCCGGGGTCCGGAGTATGAGCCCCGATGCGACGGACCAGGAGAATCCACCGGGCTGCGCACGTCCACCTCCATGTCGCCGAAGATGCCGGGCGGCGCGCCCGCGCCCACCTCCCGAGTACGCCTCTGCACTCCTCTCTCCAGGGCAGAATCCATCCGTGCACCCCCGTCTCTCGCCTGAGCGCGCCCCTGCACGGGTCGGTACTGCGCGCCGGACTCGGACAGGCGCTGCACCGCCTCGGGGACCGCGATCCGGATCGGCGCCGAGTCACGTGACCGGCACGCGAGGATGTCATCAGACCTGGTGAACACGGAGAAAATGACACCCTCCTTTTTCAGCCGCAAAAGGTCCGAAAACATCGCCTGTCTGCGGGGGTCAGCGACTCGGACACGTACAGGCCAGACCCCCTCAGCTTGGACTTCGACCGGAACAAAATGTCTCTGTCGGAGCCGAGCGCCGCTGAGGTAAACTCTATCAGGACTTTGCCATTCCTCAGCCTAATTTGCGCCTTCACCTGAGTGCGGTCCAGGGAGTGCCTCAGGTACTGTTGCACTATGGACCGGATCAGCTCGGCCGCGTCCTCCCGGCGAGACAGGGCCTGCAGCTCTGGCCCGGATAAAATTAGGCAGGTCAGCCGTTTCTCCTGCTGCTGGCGGTCCTCGCTGAGCTCAATCTGCTGCAGCCGTCGTCTCAGATCCACCGTCTCCTTCTGCAGCTGCAGGATGTCCAGGTCGGCCGAGTGCTGCCGGTCGGATACCGCCGAGAGCGAGTCCATGGCAAACGACAGCGAATCCTCCAGTGCCACCATACGCCTGTCGTTAGAATCCTTGATCTCCTTCACACACTTTTCATTTTCGCGCACTATAAATGCCTTCAGTTCAACACACGAGTCACTTTGCCCCTCTTGTGTCGGGGAACACGCTTTTCGCTTTTTGTTCATAACTGGCCCGCTCGCGCACAACACTAACCGCTGACCGGGCTCGCTCGCACCGGCAGACACACGCGCGGAGCGCCGCCTCACGCGTCCGACCCGGCCAAGGTCAGCCGGTCAACCCGTGTAGTGAAATCCTTGAAAAAATTGAATGCCCGTGTTGAGAAATCCTTATCTGGAACTTTTCTTGGCTGAAAAGACTCTCCAGCCGAAGATATTTGACTTTTTGGCGAAGGAATACGGCGCATATATGACGTACCGAGCCGTCTGAAAGTGCCAGCACTGCCATGTAGTATGCGCAGACCAATAACGCACACCATGAAATCAATAATTTACAACCTTCTGTCCTGAATTGGCGCGATGTGGGACCATTTTTAAAAAGAAAAAAAAGAAACTGTATTAAAAAATATAATAAAATCGTGTTCTGAAAAAAAATCCGAAGGTGAACTATTTCCTTTAACCAGCTTTGGAGCTCTCTCTGTTGCACTTGGTCCAGCTGCTCTTCGACCTCTGCCATGCGCTTAGCACAGTGGAATAAATCCTTTTCCGTCTGCTGAGCTATCTGCTCTACAGCCCTTAGGCGCTTTGCTAGGGTTTCGTTTGTGGTGAGTGCAAAACTCAGCGAGTTCTCCAGAGCATTCACTCTCTCGTCGTTATAACGCCGCATTTCTTCGGCCAAGGATTTACTATTGCGCGCGTTCTCCGTGCGGATGAATTCTTTCAAATCCGAGATAACGGCATCATCACCTTGGCTGCAGCTTCCTTCGACATCTCCCCCTTCGACGCTTTCCTGTTCGGCGGTACGCGGA
The DNA here is from genome assembly GCA_036785665.1 of Chirona hameri. Lineage (NCBI taxonomy): Eukaryota > Metazoa > Arthropoda > Thecostraca > Balanomorpha > Balanidae > Chirona > Chirona hameri. The sequence goes on from JAXIVJ010010425.1 coordinate 40,872, forward strand.
TTCTTCCCACTATCCTTCAGCAAAGGGCTGTTAGTTTTCCTCTATTGCCTTCCCATCTTGACATGAACTTTGAGTTGTATTGACCACAGCTAGATGTCGCTACCGTCGCCAACAGCTGGCGTGACCCCGGGCCTGGCGTTTTCCTTACGAGACCAAAATGGCGCACTCAGCGAAAAAAAGTATTTCTTTGACACACCAGTCCATAAATGCCCGGACAAGCTCACTTGCCAAACTTGCTGGGTCGTCACTGAATTGCCACTTCACCTTTTTCTCAGATATGTGAGCTATTTCCGTCATAAACACCATCAACACCACAGAGCTCCAAACCACCACCGGCCATGACGCAGTCAGCTGGCCAGCCCCCGTTAGGTTAGGAGGTATCTTAGCTAAAATCCCGAACAACAGGGCCCAGGTCACGTAACCCCACCTCCAAAAATATGCGGTCGTACCACAGCCATAGTTTTTTTGCCGATTGGTTGCAAACTTACAGGATTTCATAAGGTCCTACAATTCGTTAATCTCGGATTTTGTTTTCTCTCATATCGGTGACCTAGGGTCGGGTCAATTTCGTGATAGGTCTCCACTCTCCATTATAAGTTAGTGGGGAAATATTAAAATGCTTCCTATTCGAGTATACGCATGATATCAGTCCAATTCCTTCTGGATCATGTTATCATAGGCCATTTATGATGACCCAGGTGCAAGTGCAATGTTTGTTCAGTGACCCCTACAGGGTCAGCCGAGGTCATCCGAGGTCACCATTGTTTTGTTTTTTTAAATCTCAATAACTCTTGACAGAATGCAGATAGAGAAGTGAAACCGGAACCAATGTGTTTGTCTCGTCGAGAAGCGTCTCACATTGTGCAATATATCTTATTTGGGTCACCACTTGACCTTGACCTGAGGTCAAATTTCGAAGTTGACCTAACCTAGTCTTCATGAATATGATTCGAAGTGCCTTGACGAGACAAACACGATGGCGTCAGAATTATTGCCTTATCTTTTCTAAGTAAAACGTTATTTGCAACAAAAAAACTTTGCCAAAAAATCGCCTTTTTGACCTTCGATGACCTCTGGACTCTGGAGCCTAAGCTATTGACCTCAGCTAAAATCGGTGGCCTATAGCGATTGCACTTTCCAAGGGCTTTCAATTGCTTTTTTCCGTTTGTTCCTAGTTATCATAGTTCCCGTGATATTTATGGGGTTCTGGAGCGAAGTTATGAAACTGGAAAATATGACCTTTGATGACCTCTAGTGACCACAGTATTGATCTGAGCAAAAGCATGACTAAACAGTTTCAAAATGATTTATGACGAGCTTTCGAACGGTATTTTCGGTTTTGTCTTATGTCTACGTCCCATAGCCCGCACTTAACCGGGGGGCAAATATTGCCCCCCCCCCCCCGCCCTATCGAATATTCGCGATAACTATTCCGTTCAAGATATCAACCTGAAACTATCAGTACTTTCTCCCACATCAATTCTAAGTCGGTTCCAGAAATTCAAGCTATTTCGTTGATTTAAAAAAAGATATATCCCGTTTTGAGACGTCACATGACGCGAAATAGTGATAAAATCACCCAAACTTTAAGTAGAGCCTATAAAATTACGTTATTTTAAGACAAAATAACCCCCACCCCCTAAAAAGCAAATGTAATGTTCTATCAAACTGCTATCTCGAAAGTTTGACATTTGTGGTTTTCGACCCCCCCCCCCCAAAAAAAATGCCCTCAAAAACAAAACCAGAATATATCACTTCTAAATTTTCATCATATGTTACCTGAACTTGACCTGAGCTTGATGCTAACTTCACTTAAATGAGATCAGATGGTAAAATTGCTATCACTATCGAATTATACGTGTAAAATTTTTAGTCCATAAAACATGTGTCGCATGATTTCCGAAAATCTTCTGCTCATAGTGACCTTTTGTGACATGAGCTTGGCCTTTGCCAACAATCTCATTTTAGTTCATGCGGAATGCGTATTATACCTTTGGAAGCACTTTGGGTGGTCATGGTCGCAGTCAAAGGCTTTGGATCGAAAGTATGGTCCATAAACTCAAATGCCTCGATTTTGACCTTTGACCCGACCTTGACCCGATGTGACCACCTCAATTCGAAAATTTCGAGCATGCTGTTGATGCATCTCATGACCCATTGAGAGCTTTCGAATGCCGCCTTGCGCGTCTCGCTGCGATAATTGGTTCGGGAGATAACGAGGGGTCAATATCCCTCCCCCCCCGGTCAATGGCGTTCGGCTGAGACCCCGGTCAAACGTGGGATTGGAGCCGAGCTCGAGGGGGCGTCGAAACGCCCCCCCCCCCCCGGAACGGCGAAGGTGGAGCCAAGTACCGTCACGGCGCGGGTTAACCCCATTTGTAACAGGCTCCTGGCTACCCCTATTTGTAACAGGGGGGGGGGGCGGATTCCCCCCCCCCCCCCCCCGAAGATATCGAGATCTACGCGTCCGATTTTCAAAAATCAAACGGCGTTTGATTCCCCTCAACATGATCTACATCCCAAAAATAAAATCCTATTTTTTAATAGGGGGCAACAAAGGGGCAAAAACTACACATGTTAGTGGTATTTGTGATCCAGCACAGCTGTCATGTTTATCAACCGATTTTAACTCAACTAATCAGGATCGATAGAGATTGAATTGGAGATTGATATATGGCGGTGACTTTAGCAAATTCAAATTGTTTAGGCGTGTGCAGGTCACTCAATATGGGGGTGAAGTAAATGCGTAATACACCATTTGTTATGTGTTTTGTTATATGAATGAAATGGTGTGTTATTGTGACATTAGACGAAACAGTTATAAAACATATTTTTTGCCATATGCGGTACAAGGCTAGTGAAAAAGGAAGGTCAAATATACAAATAAATATTAACCGCAGACAAGTTGCTACCCAGCACTATAAATATGCTACTCATCGTAGATAGTTCCTTTTTGCATGTTATACTTCATCATAGGTGTATCCAGGATCCAAACTGGGGAGGTACTTTTACCCTACCTAGAATCACCTTTTATCTTATAATCGTTCGTAGAGTATCCTGTGGTGGGGTTTTCATCCGAAAACTGCGGTATGTTATGTCATTGTAGGCCCATGCATCTTAGTTTCCTTGCAATAATATGACCCGCTTTCTTCCATTCCTGAGCACGCCTCTGCAACAAAAATGACATAATTCCGTTTCCTGGCCTCATATGTGCATATATCATTATAAACTAACCGTCTATTGCGCCGTAATCGCTGGCATATCGTCATCACCATGCTAGTCACCCCCCCTTTTCGTGTGCCTGAACACGCCCCTGCAACTCTACATGTAATACATTATGAAAATAATGGACGGAGGAGGTATTTTTTACATCTTGATAGCTATACATTCCCCTTACATCGCTCCATTGGCTTTCCGCCAAGCATTGAATACTTCCTGGAAACTTCCCCTTTTCAAGCCCCTGGAACCGCCTCTGCCATGCATTTTTTATGATATTTCATTCACATCAGCTATTTTGCACTTGTTTCAATCACCGTAAACCGATGTAACTCCTTCATACTTGAGGAAGCTAGGAAGAAATCGTGAATATCGCATTTCTGTATTATCGCCAAATGTCGCTGCAGAACCCTCCCAAAACCGTGCCCTGGAACCGCCTCTGTTCAGGTTAAGAACTCAAAATTTTGACTACATATGTGGAAATATATTTTGGGAAAGTCCCAAAATTTAATGGGCCTTCTCCCAGCCGTTCTGGATATATCTGCGAAAAACATGGGGGGGGGGGGGCGGAATCCGCCCCCCCCCCCCACCCTTTTTTACTAATAGGGTTAAAGAGAAATATTCATCTTTTGATTTATTTATCTGCATTTTTCTGTGACACATGTATGGTATCAAATTGATCGTGCCTCAATGTAAAATTTAAAAGTGAAATAACATCTTTTCTCTTTTAAAAAATACATTTTGGGAAATACAAAATATGTACTTAAATATGGTGACGAACAGTATGGTCCATCACTATCTCTGGTTTGAATGTTGATTTGTAAACAAGTCACAAGGCCAGAATTCAGAAATGAAGTAAGTGCGTGCGCCAAGAAGCGTGACAACGTCCCTGATTGGTCAATACAACAAATCGCCGACATTTATGTATAGGATAGGTAGGATAGGTCACCGCCCGAGACCAAGTTAATCCGCCGAATCCATCACGGTTTTCTGAAACGTTTTTTATTGTTTATGGAAAAAGGTTCAGATAAATGTTGCATGTGTGCAATGTGCATTGTAATATATTGAATACCTGTTTGTTGAAAATTAATGAGAAAAACGTCATATTTATTTTCCAAAAAAAAAATAAGTCGAGAACACTAAATAGTTCGCCGTCCGGGGCCAAGCTAAACTGCCGATTTCAATGCACTTTTTCAAATGCTTGTTCATTGTTCATAGAAGTTTGGTACATACTTTCGCAAAAGATAGAGTGCATGAAACATATATACCTTCCTGATAAGTAACAATGCATAGGCAGGCTAATTTTAGCTCGACAGTAAATTCGTTACCACGTACTTGGGAGTACCTACCGTTATAAGCTTGCAGAACGCTTATCAACTTCATCAACTTGAAATATCTCTCGGTAGGAATGCTTGTATGCAAAATGTGATCAATTTACAATATATTTTTGTCTCATCTGTCGATTTCAAGTACTAACTCCATTTTTATGGAAAAATGTGAATGCTGAAGCAGAAAGGAATATTCTCAGAAAACGTTTGAACCAACATCTGACGAGTTTGCATTACATATTTGCAATACAAATATGCAAATTTATGCACTGCATGCGTAAAGGAAATGCACTGCATATTCGCAAGCAAGACATCGCATGTTTTGTCCCTGTCAACTTTGATGCCGCGAATTTCGATGCGAACGTTTTGATATCACGTCCGGAATCCAATGACAAATGGAACTTTATCAATAGGCAGTAGTGCCCAACGCAAGCGTAGAGCTCCGCGCATACAACTTCTTTATATTTGTTCGAAATGCGTGCATTTCTATAAAGATTTATGAGCCCAATCACTTGACCCGTGTAGTACCTTCAACCTTGCAGCTCAAATGAACGGTATGTGTACTTCCTTTTCCTTACCTATTTCCTTATCTTTTCCATCTTAATTGGGTCAAGGCATCAAGCTTCCACTCCACTATTGTGTGCTGTAAAGCATTAAGTTTGCTCTTTTATGGAAGCCATTTCGTGCAGTGCTGCTCGTCTCACAAGGCACTGAAGACAGCCAAAACCAGCTGACGATATGTGACTTGACTTCCGTCTTAGGACGAAAATGGGTCCTGCCACAACATGGTTTATGATCGTGATCTCGCGTAATCTAACCCGGTGGCGGCTGTCGGCTGTCGGCTACATAGGCCTCGCTCGATCTGTCGTCAGCACGTTTGTCAGCACCAATCACGGCCCACTATTCTGCCTACGTCACGTGATCACAAAGTTTTGTGACTTGTGACGTCGCGCGCCGGCTACCGCTGCTGCCATAATTTGTTATGTTTGTCAGCCCGTTAGCAGAGAGAGAAAGCGCTACTAAATCGCTAAATTGTTTGAATTATTTTTGATGAAAATGTATACAGTTTTTGAGTATTTTATAATGAAATGACTTGAAAAGAGATAATAAACACATTTTAACTGAAATCATCGGCGATTTCTAGATGAAGCATTACTTTGTATGGAGAAGATTGTCATTACTGCGCCATTTCTGTAGATACTCGCAGACAAGACAAGTAGACGAAAAACAAGTACAAACTGACGTCACGCATTCCAGCTGACAAACGTGATGACGACAGATCGAACCAGGCCCAGGTAAATCCGGGTCCTTCCCCGCCAGGCAAGCGGATCAGGCCATCACAATGCTATCAGACATGACGACAGGAGGCGGCTTCTTGTCATAACATGTGTGTAACGGCACCCATGGAAGACATAAAAATCTACTCGAGCTGAAGGTGTGGTGGCGCACCCTCAATGTAACGTCAGACTTGTCATGCCATTGACAATACAGTCATGATGACCGCAAAGGACACACAAAGCGGTAAAGATGTGGAATCGGCTATTCAAAGAAAGCATTAAAATGTCAAGGTTTCACCACTTGTCTAATGTAAAACAACCGGAAATCAGTTGTGCTCAAACAGATTCATCAAAACTGAGTAATTTGGGCAAATAATTTGGTATGCATACAAAAATGAGAGCATTGACAATACAAAACATATATAACATATATATACATATATATATATATATATATATATATATATATATATATATATATATATATATATATATATATATATATATATATATATATATATATATATATATATAT
>JAXIVJ010010426.1:0-7500 GCA_036785665.1 Chirona hameri
CATCGCTGAAGAGGTCGACAAAAGTAAGTGATTTTCTTACCCGACAATGATTGACACATATTCTATGTTCACACGCATTTTATGAAAATAACACTCTAATTATCGAGCGAGCGTGAAGCACACGCGAGGTGTTCCGTTAACTAGGGAGTACATAAGAGTGGTTTGACCAGGGGCGCAGCCATACCTTCAGAAAAGGGGGGGGGGGGCAAGCCCCTGGGAGAGGCCCCCCACCCCCAAAAATACCCCTGGATATGAAAAACTCTACGGATTTCGGCCACTTTATTTTGTGAGGCCCCCTTTTTAACAATTTTTCTTCGTCTACTTTTGATGAGCTGGATTGGACCAGGACCCTCAGTAGGCATTATACTGAGCGCATTACTAATTTGTATTGTTACGTAAAGGAGATAAAACATATCTTAGCTGACAACAGGTGGGGGTCGGTTTTTGAGTGTGGGGACAGCTGAAATGACGAAAAATGTACCCCCATTTTGATACGTGTATTTAAGCCTTTGCAGCATTTGTTATGTGGATTTTCATGTTATAGTAGGTAGGTATGTACTTGTTAGTTAGCGCCGCGAAGCGGCGCGAAATTTTTACGGTTTTGCCTGATAAAACCCAGAAATATAGACGCTGTGCCTTGTAGCTCGGATAATAAGCCAAAAATGCTATTCATTCAATTCAGCGTTACGAAGAACCGTTGATGATGACTATGGCTTCGTCATGACGATGACTACCGACGTTACGCCGCGAAGCGGCGTGAAAATGTTAACTTTACGTCCTGGAAAACGAAATGTTAATATTGGAACCAGACCGTGAGGTGAGATGGCTTGATGAGATGGTCCTGGCCTGTTTCCACCATTAGCTCTTCGGTCCAGCAAATTGTGCACCGCTGGAGCAGCTTCCGGGTGCCGATTTCCTCGTCTTTGCGTTCGCGTCGCCTTTTTCGGAACTCGGCAAACTAGCTAAACATGTAGCCTGCTTGAAACTTAAAAGTGAATATTTTATGAAGGGAATGGGCACTGGGGCCAGCAATTCCTGCCAAGGAGAGCCTCTGTCAGACACTTAATTAAATTATTTTCCCCATTTTCCAAATTTGTATAAGGAATTGTGAAACTTATGTCATGCCGCGAAGCGGCGCGAAATTTTCCAGTTTTTGACACTAGATAGGAGGATTTTGACTGCACTGCAAAGGGAATTTTTACGATAAATTGTTCATTTTTCCCGCAAAAGGTGGGGGGCCCTTGGCAAGCCGAGAGGCCCCTGCTCAGACTCTAATAGCCCCTGGGCAGGTTCGAGAGGCCCCTGAACAGGATCAATGGACCATTGGGAAAGCTCGAGAGGCCCCTGAACAGACTCTAATGGCCCCTAGGCAGGTTCAAGAGGCCCTTGAGCTGACTCAATGGGCCCCTGGGCAAGCTCGAGAGGCCTCTGGGCAGGCTCTAATGGCCCCTGGGCAGGTTCGAGAGGCCCTGAACAGACTCGATGGGCCTCTGGGAAAACTATAATGGGCCCCTGGGCAGGTTCAAGAGACCCCTGAACATACTCAATGGGCCCATGGACATGCTCGAGAGGCCACTGGGCAGGTTTGTTAGGCCGTAGGTGGGCTCAATTGGCCCCTGGACAAGTGGACATGCTCTAGAGGCCCCTGGGCTGGTTTTGAGGGCCCCTGAATGGGCTCAATGGGCCCAGGGCATGCTCTAAAAATCCCTGGGCATGTTTTTTTGCGCCCTTAAGTGGGCTCAATGGGGCGCCTGGACATGCTCGAAAGGCCCCTGGACAGTTTTTTTGGGCCCATCGGTGGGCTCAATGGGCCCCTGGACATGCCCAAGAGGCCCCCTGGGCCGGCTTCGAAAGCCCTTCAGTGTCTCTGAGGGCCCTTGACATGCACCAGAGTGACCCTTGCCTGGTTTGAGGGTTCCTCTGTGACTTTTTGAAAGCCATTTAGCTAATGCAAATGGTATCTGGGCCAATCTCGGCGAGGCCCCCTGTGACCCGTAAGGGGGAGGGGGGCAATTGCCCCCCTTGCCCCCCCCCCCCCTGGCTGCGCCCCTGGGTTTGACCCGACCGTAGCCATGGCTTTCAGAGGCCTATTTCTTTTCCACTACTCAATGGATTTGTCTGAAAGGTTTCACACAAAAACTTGCATGTAATAATGTCTTATATAATCTTTTTTTTTTGATGGGTTTAGGAGCAAAGCGTTGATATCATACAACCCTGTTTTCCCGTTTGAAGCATGCAAAGCGAATATTTGATAACTTTGAAAATGTGGGCTCAGGAAATGGAGGCACTTTTAAATCATGGCATAATCATGACAAGGTCAACGCAAAACGTTAAACGCCCCCTGGTTATCTTCCGAACCAATGATTGCAGCGAGATGCACAGGATAGCATTCGACAGCTTTTAATGAGACGCATTTAAAACATACTTGGAAGTTTCAAACTGAGGCCACCTGTCAGGTCACGGTCAGGTCAAAGTTCAAAATCGAGGTATTTGAGTGCATGGGTCATACTTGTCATCCAAAGCCTTCGATTGCGACTATCATCACCCAAAGTGCTCTCAAAGGTATAATACACAACCCGCACGAGCTTAACCCTATTTGTAACAGGGGGGGGGGGCGGGGATTCCGCCCCCCTCATGTTTTTCGCAGATATCTCCAGAACGGCTGAGAACAGGCCCATGAAATTTTGGGACTTTTCATAGAATTGAATAACGCATTTGGACTCAAAATTTTGAGTTCTTAACCTGAACAGAGGCGGTTTCAGGGTGCAGTTTTGGGCGGGTTCGGAGGCGATATTTGGCGATAATACGGAAATGCGATCTTCACGGTTTCTTCCTAACTGCCTCAAGTATGAAGGAGTTACATCGGTTCACGGTGATTGCAACAAGTGAAAATTAGTTGATGTCAATGAAATATCATACAAATTCTATGGCAGAGGCGGTTTCAGGGGCTTGAAAGGGGGGGGGGGGCGGTTTCCAGGAAGTATTCAATGCTTGGCGGGAAGCAAATAGAGCAATGTAAGGGCCATTTATAGTTGTCAAGATGTAAAAGATAGCTTCTGCTTCTATTATTTGCATAATTTATTACATATAGAGTTTCATGGGCGTGTTCAGGCACATGCAAAGGGGGTGACTGGCTTGGTGATGACGATATGCCAGCGATAACGGCGCAATAGACGGTTAGCTTATAATGATATATGCACATATGAGGCCAGAAAAGGGAATAAAGTTATTTTTTTGCAGAGGCGTGCTCAGGAATAGAAGAAAGGGGGTCATATTATTGCAAGGAAACTAAGAGGCATGGGCGTACAATGACATAACTGATAACATACTGTAGTTTTAGGATGAAACACGCACCACAGGCACACACGCTACGAACGATTATAAGATAATAGGCGAGTCCAGGTAGGGTAAAAGGGGGTAAGCAATGTTAATTGAAGTTGTAAGTGAAATAGTCACTGTTAACTAGTTAGTATCATAATAGCGGATAATATACTTATCATAAGGTATTGAGCCGCCCCAGTTTGGATCCTGGATACGCCTATGATGAGGTGCAACATGCAAAAAGGAACTATCTACGATCAGTAATATATTTATAGTGCTGGGTAGCAACTTGTCTGCGGTTAATATTTTTTCCAATTTTACCCCCCTTTTTAACTAACCTGGTACCACCTATGGCAAAAAAGAGATTTTTAATTGTTTTGTCTAATGTCACAATCACATACCATTTCATTTATTTAAAAACAACATCAAAAAATGGTTCTATTACGCATTTACTTCACCCCCATATTGAGTGACCTGCACACGCCTATGATTTTTGAATTTTCAAACGCCACTGTCATATATCAATTTCCAATTCAATCTCTATCGATTCGTATTAATTGTGTTAAAATCGGTCGATAAACATGAAAGCTATGTTGGATCAAAAATCCCACTAAAATTTGTGGTTTTTGCCCCCCTGTTGCCCCCCTATCGAAAATGTATATTTGTTTTGTGATTTAGAAATGTAGATCGTGTTGAGGGGAACCAAAGATCGTTTCATTTTTGAAAATCGGACGGGTAGATCTCGAGATCTCCGGGGGAGGGGACGGAATCCCCCCCCCCCCTGTTACAAATAGGGGTAGCCAGGAGCCTGTTACAAATAGGGTTAAGTGATTGCAAAAGCTATTGCAAAAGTTCGTCAAGGGAGGGGGGGGGGGGGGGCGTTAAACGCGTTAAGCCCACCCCCAGCCAATGGCGGGTTAACACGCAATGCTGGTGGGCGGAATTCCGCCCCCTAAGGTTTTTCATGAATAGCGGGTGTTTCGGTACGCTTCGTCGGACCTGCCACGTGCACAAAGGCCACGTCCCGAGCTACAACTATATTTGGCACAGGCGTCCAACACCGAGAGCAAATCAGCTGATCCGTTGAGGACGGACCAGTCAGTAACTGGTCCAGGTGGCACTAACATCACTTACATAGATGGCGCCACGAACATAACCTAATGCGTATTTGAGTCACCGATACATCTCCCCCAAAAGATCACGAAGCTCCGTGCTGATCCGTTGAGGACGGAAACAATCAGGAACTGGTCCATGTGGCGCTAACAACACTAACATAGATGGCGCCACGAACAGAACATAATGCATATTTCAAGTCACTGATACACCTCCCCAAAAGATCAGGAAGACCCGTATCGCCCACCACTCCGTGTTCGACTCGGACTCGGAGCCGGCACAGAGACAGGCGGGCTCGGCGGAGACCGATGAGCCGGCGGTGACGCAGACTCCGGTACGAGACACAGGGCACATCTGTTTCGCCTCAGCACACGTCCGCTGTGCGGAGATGAGACAAGGTAGCTTCGAATTCCCACTCTGTCGCGGACCGTCACGTGCTCTCGCCAGTCCGGATCAGCAGCAGTTCTCACTCGCACCATGTCACCGGGCCGCAGCGGCTGCAGATCGCGCGCTCCCTGGCGTCTGTTGAAGGTCTTCTGGGACCGCTGCTTCCGCTCATCGTCCCTCCTCCTCGCGGCTTCGAGTGTCGCGTTTTGACACCCGACGACCCGTGGACTGCGGAAGCCGGGTCTGGATCTCGCGCCCAAACAGCAGGCGCGCCGGCGACTCGTCCGTGGCCTCCACCGGCGTAGCGCGGTGGTTGAGTAGCGCCAGATGCGGGTCTCTCTGCCGAAGGATCCACTTCGCTGTCCTCACGGCACGCTCGGCGGCGCCGTTCGAGGACGGCGTGTGGGGATCTGTCACCCGATGTTGAAAGCAGTACTCGTCACTCAGTCCCTGATACTTGTAGGGATGACAAGGCGGATCCGATACATCAGCAGGGGACCTGACGACAGGTACACCACGCTAAGATCGTGCCGGACACTGAAGTAGTCCTGCAGGTTCCTCGGACCCTCTATCCAGCCACAACGAGTCGAGGTAGTTGATGGTGCCCAGGAGGCTTCTCAGTTCATGCTCATCATGTGGCGCTTGCAGCTCTTGTATCGCCGCGAGCTTGTCCGGATCTGGTTCCACTCCTTGATGGCTGATCCTCTGGCCCAAGAAAGTGACGTCCCTCCTGAACTCACACTTCGCTTTGTTCAGTTTCAGCCCGGATGACTCAATCCGCCCGAGAACTGCCTGCAGATGCTCATCGTGTGTTCGCTCATCACCATACACAACGATGTCGTCCATATACACAATCACACCGCTCAGTCCAGTCAACATTTCCTGCATCTTCCTCTAAAAACATTCTGGTGCCAGGTTGATCCCCATCGGAAGTCTCTGGAAAGCTTTCCTGCCGAACGGGGTGATAAAGGTGGTCAGAAACTGTGACTCCTCATCCAGTGGCATCTGGTAGAAACCAGAGCTGGCGTCCAGCTTGCTGTAGAGGCTGGAGCCTGCAAGTTCGGCTGTCAACTGTTCAACTGTTGGGATGGGATAGATCTCTCTTTTCACACATTTGTTCAGGTTTTTGAAGTCAACTGTGATGCGGACTGAGCCACCACTCTTGGGAACAGGCACCATTGGTGCACACCAGTCTGTTGGTTCTGAGACAGACCTGATGATTTCAGCCTCTTCCATTCTCTCCAACTCCTGTTTGACAGCTTTCAGAAGTGGGAATGGCACATTACAAGCAGTGTGCACAGCAGACGGCACAGCATTGTCAACAAGCTTGATTTTAATTGGTGATGTGTTCATCAATCCTGTGGCACCAAACACATTCTGAGACAGTTTCACCTCCCCTGTAAATTAAATCACTCCAAGCCTCTCTCCTGCAGACCATGATAGCAGGTTCTGTGAAGTGTCAAGAACATAGAACATCTCATTCTCCAGGCTCACCGTCTTGTACTTGACTGTTCCACTGAACACTCCAACAACTTCAAGGATACCGCCAACACTGCTCAGCTGCCTCGGAGCTGGTTGAAGATCTGGTCTCGGGGACATCTGTTTGTACTGCTGGAGGGACAAGACATTGACATCTGCACACGAGTCTACCTTAAACTTCACTGGATTCTGACCAACATCAGCCGAAATCGTCCAGTCTGCCCCATCTGTGCTGCTTTGACAACTCCCAGGCAGAATCCCTCTTCCTGAGCAGGGCTGTCATGGTCAGTGAACTGAACAGTTTGAACTCTTTGACTGGATCACACTCTTGCAAAGTGATCTCGACCACCACACTTAAAGCAGATTTTACCCAGTGCCGGGCACTGCTGAGGACTGGAGTGACTCCTTCTACCACAGTACCTGCATGCAGTTTCATGAAGTTGATGCTGTGGCCATCCTCTGTTTTCACTGCCTCCCTGTCCCCCTTGGTCTTGTCCTGGTCTTGCTGGGTCCTGCCGTCTTGCTGGACCCTGTCGTCTTGCCTGATCTGGTCTGGCCCTGCTTTCGACCCTGTTTACATCATGAGCAACATTGGGGCATGTACAAGTTCATGGTTTCTGAGCATGTGCACCACAACTTCAAGCGTCACATCAGAGCCAAGTGCGCGAAGCTGAATCTGCTTAGACATGTTCCTGTCCTTCATCCCTGCTATGATTCGATCTCTGATCCTTTCATGCTTATCTGCCAAGTTGCAGTGCTCCGCAAGACAATGAGCTGCTCTGATGTAGCTTTCATTTGACTCTGTTGGTCCTTGAACTCTTACTTCAAAAGCATGACGCTCAGCAATCACATTCCTTTTTGGAGTGAAGTACTGATCAAAGCATGAAACTGCCTCCTCAAAATTCCTGTCAGAGAACCCCTCAATGCTGAGAATGACATGCTCTGCTTCTGGTCCCATTGCATACACTAGCGCGCTGACTTGGGTTTCCTCATCATCTATATTCAGTTTGGATGCTTGTCTGTACCTTTAAAAGCGATCGCGCCAGAATGGCCATTGGTCTGGCATGGTAAAGTCAAATGGTTCTGGCGGAGAAAACCCAGACATGTTGTACGTACCGTTTCTTTTGTACAGTTGCTTACTTGCTTGTCAGCTTCTTTATCCGTTATCTATACAGACCTTGGTCAGCTTGATCTTCTCAA
>JAXIVJ010010426.1:12500-47218 GCA_036785665.1 Chirona hameri
GAACACTACTGTGTTCTTCATTTGCTTAGCTAATTCCTGATTTGGTAGTGGTTTGTCATGCTCCCTGGGGTTGGTCGAAAGATGCCAGAATATGCTGTATCCAGCTGCTAGTCTATCTATCCAGAAGGGCATGTTACTTCGATCTGCTGACTTGGCGAGATGTTTCAGAGAGATGATGGACAATTTGTTGGCTTTGTCGTCGTACTGTTCTTAAAGGGAAATAATGACCCTTTTCCACAAAAATGGAGTTAGCACTTGAAATCGCCAGACGAGACCAAAATATATTGTAAATTCATCACATTTTGCATGAAAACTTTCCTACCGAAAGATATTTCAAGTTAAAGTTTATAAGCGTTCCACACTTTTAACGACCGGTACTTGCAAGTACTTTTGGTCCTCATCAAACTGCGGGCTTTTCCCGTATTGTTTTTTTACGTAATGGAGTGGAAAATATATTGTGCGTTCTGCTTGTTGTGATTATATGCCCGGTGATCTTCTAAAACTAACAGCGATTGGAAAAAGTGGCAATAGAATCGGAAGCTCATCGATGCACATCAACGGCGGCATAGTTAGTGGTTGCGACCCTCAATTTGTGAAAATAAATTCATTTGTTTTCAACATTAGGAGTATTGTATAATTTGTCTGTGGCTGTATATAACACTATGCTTTATATTATCATGAAAAATAAGAATTTTCCCCCCAAAAACTAACAAACAATAACACAAAACTGGCAATTAAATCGGAAGCTCATCGGTGCATATCGACGGCGACCTATTTAGCGTCGGCGATTTGTTTACAAAGCATTGTCATGCTTCTCGGCGCACTTAACCATTGTGGCGAGTTGTTGCTAATAGCGCTTTCGTTCTCCATGGCAACCAGGCGTGAGCCAATGAAAAGCCAGAACGTATTCCCTTTCTGGCTTTTGATTGGCTGACGCCTGGTTGCCATGGATAACGAAAACGCTACTAGCGTGTGTCCGAGCAGCGCTCAGTTTGATCAGAAATGTCACAGAGCCTCCAAAAATACCGCAATCGATGTAAACAATGGTAGGGAAGGGCGAATTTGTCAATGACCTTCATGAAGTACACAAGGTACTTGTTTTGTATTTTTCCCAAACTTACAACTTCGAATTTTGGAATAATTTTATTTAATTCTTAAATTTAAATAAAATAATTTTAAAACCATAGCGGTAGCCTAAGAAATTGTTGCTAACAAAATCAAAAGGTCATTATTTCCCTTTAAAGGGAATAGTGCACCTTGGGAAAAGTACGTGGAATGATGGAAAAGAGTGGCCTGATTACGGTTCTGGCATTCGTTGTTACGAAAAAGTAGCAATTTGTTGCAATTTGAAAGAAAAAATAATATTTGTATATGTGACGTCACACCAATCTTGCGTTACCAAAACGAGTTGTGACGTCATACCGGCAAAAATATATCCTTGAATCAGAATATGTAAAAACACCATGGATGAGATTTTTATATTTTTTTCTCCCGGACAGGCCTATAGCAATTTTCCGGGTGGGGAGTGACATCTGGCAATTTGCCAGGAAAAGAGTTACGTTAACCGGTTTATGTGAACCCGGGCAAGCTAGGGAGTAGGGTGACTATTTTACGTTAGTGAATTACGTTAACCGGTTTATGTGAACCCGGAGAGTTTATTGTTCAGAGTAAATATAATACATAACATTACGTTAAGTATTTCGTTCAAGGTCAAAAATAATATCTAGCATTACGTTAAGTATTTCGTTCAAAGTCAGAAATAAGTAAAACACGAGACACACATGCATACATATTTTATTACATACACTTGAACAGTGTCAGTGTTGATGGAGCCGTGGGGGTGCCATCATTGCCACAACGGGAGACTGTTGCCAGTCTCCCTGACTCTGGCGCCTCGGCGAGACCTGGTTGTGGGGTGTATTTAGCTGGGAGAAAAGTCCTGAATAATACAAAAAACAGCGTCTAAGGCAAAGGGGAAAAAACCTGCGCAGAGGGCCAAAAATGCGCTAGGCCAAAAAACTGTTATATTTGATTAGCTAAACGTGTTTGGTAGAGATAATCTAAGAGGAGACCTATCAGTTCAGGGTAATTATCACCTAACAGTGTTTGAAGATTTAATGTGATGCGATTTTGTTGTGTATAATTAATAATGTTCTGTCGTTTATCGTTGTGTACTGGGCAAGTAATTAGTAAGTGCTTAATTGTGTAGCGCGGATAACCTGGGCAATATTGGCAATTTGGTGGCGGGAGATTCTCCATAATATAATAATGAGTAATTTTTGTATGACCGAGACGGAGGCGCGCCAATATCACCTCCTTTTCTCTACAATTCTGGTGACTAGACATAAAATGTTGGACTTTTGGCTTGATTGGATGAAGATGAAAATGCGGAGCAGCGTCCCACTCGCGCTGTCGCAATATGTTAAGTTGTAAATTTATATAATTTAAAACGTCTGTTACTGGACTTGGTAATTGATTTTCTGAAGGTAATTCTAGGCTCAATTTCGCTAATCTGTCGGCTTCCTCGTTTCCTGGGATACCGGCGTGTCCTGGGATCCAGATAAATTTAATACTACTGTTTCTGCTGTTAAAATACTTAATTAGCTGTCTAATTTTAAATACTATCGGATTTCTACAGTCACTAATCGAGGAAATGGCAGAGAGCGAGGCGGACGAGTCTGTGCAAGTGACTACTTCCTTAAGTTTTTCTTTTCTGACATATATTAATGCTAATAAAATGGATGACAATTCCGCTGTGTATACGCTATTTATGTCCGGAAGTCTAAAGTTGTTGCTAGCTGTGTTTGTGAAGTATGCACCACCAGTTCGGCCGTCGCTTCGAGAGCCGTCTGTGTATATGTATGTGTATGTGTTGTGTTGTGCTTTGTGTTCGTTGAAGAGTGTGTGTGTCTCTGCCGCCGTGACTGTGTTTTTGTTGTCTGTGAAGAGGCGGTGTGTGTCTGGTGTTGTGTCGAGCCAGTGAGGTGTGAGTGGTGGCGTTGGCATTGTGTTGATGTGTGGAATGTTGAATAGTGCGAGTGTTTGTCTGATTCTGTGACTGATGAGTGTGTGTCGTTTTTGTAGTAGTGTTTGTCGTCTTGTGGGTGCGGGGTGATTTAAGATGTGGAATGTTGGGCGTGTGGGGTGTGAACTTGCTCTGGCGTAGAATCTAAGTAATGTGTATTTGCGTCGGCGGCAGAGTGCATGGGAATGTTTGTGTCGATGTGTAAGTTTGTGGTGTTGGTGGTGCGGCAGGCTCCAGTCACGATGCGCAAGGCAGCGTTTTGGACAGTTTGCAATTTTTAATTTTTTAATTTGTTTGGAACATATGTCATCAAATAAGAATGCGTTATAGTCCAGTAATGGGCGTATCAGGGAAGTATATAGCTGGAGGAGAGTGGCACGATCTGCGCCCCACTCTCGACCAGCCAATGACTTCATAATATGAATTCGTCGCGTACATCTCTGCACTAAATCATTGAAGTGTGGGATGAACGAGAGACGTGTGTCTAGCGTTATTCCCAGATACTTGAATGATTTGACGAAAGGGATAATTTGATTGTTATATTTTAATAGAATGTAGGGTTCCACATATGCGGGTTTCTTCGAAAAAATTAGAGATGCAGATTTACTTGGAGAAATTTCCAGACCCCATTGGTCGCACCAAACCTTTATTTCAATGAGTACTAGTTGTAACATTTTGCTGGCTTGATCGACACTCGGGTGCGAGAACCACACCGCCAGGTCATCAGCGTACATTGAAAATTTGAGACCTTTGTCGATCTTGTTAATATTACTGAAAATGTCGTTAATCATAATTAAAAATAGGGTCGGGGAGAGGACCGATCCCTGTGGGACACCGTGGTCCTGATTTTGATTTGGAGAATATGTGTTGCCGCACCTTACATTAAAAGTTCTACTTTCTAAAAAGTTTTGGATAAATTTGGCGAGTCGACCTCGAATTCCGGCCTTATGGACCTTTACTAGAAGTGCGGTTTTGTTGACTCTGTCAAACGCAGCTCTCAAATCAATAAAGAGGGCAACTGTGACCTCTCTCTCTTGAAAGCCCCGCTGGACAGAGTCGATAAGACCAACTAAATTGTCCGCAGTGGAGCGACCAGGTCGAAAACCACTTTGGTGTGGGGTAAGTAAATTATTTGATTCAATGTATGTCCTGATGCGTCCATTAACCATGCGTTCGAATAGTTTACATGCACAACTAGTTAGAGAAATAGGGCGATAGCTAGCGGGAGAAGATTTAGGTTTGCGAGGTTTAAGTATAGAAATTAGCGTACTATTATGCCAAGATTCAGGGAAAGTGCCATCAAACCACATGGTATTGAAGGCTGTTAGTAAGTTGGTGAGACCAGTCTCTGTCAAGTTTTTAAAGAAGGAGTAGTCAATTTGATCTGGCCCTACAGAAGTTTTACCACATTTACCAATAGCGTACGTTAACTCTGAGTTGGTAAAAAGAGAGTTGTAGATTTCTACGTTATTAGAGTCAAAGCTAATATATTGAAATTGATCGTTAAGTTGGTTAGTAAAAGTTGGTGTACATTGTTGTGTTGATGATATGTTAGCGTAGTGTTGTGCAAATTGTGTTGCCACCTCTAGGGGAAGCGTGTAAGATGTGTTGTGTATTTGTAAGTGTGGGATTTTGTATGACGGTGGTCTTTTATTTGAAAACAATCTAATTAATGTCCAAATTATTGAGAGGGAGGTAAATCGATTAAAGGTAGATGAGAATTCCTGCCAAGATTCTTTTTTTGCTTTGTAAATGATTGTTTTAGCCAAAGAGCGAGTTTTCCGTACTTCGTGTTCGTTTTCTGCAGTAATACAAGCTTGCAATTTCCGAAATGCTCTTTTCCGGAGGGCAACAGCTCTCTGGCATTCTGTGTTCCACCACGGGGCAGTACGCTTCCTCGGGTGGTGTTGTGTGTGTGTGTGCGTGTGTGTGGAATGTGCTGATGTGCTGATGCGAGAATAGTGTTTAAGAATGTGTTAATGTCGGTCTGGGAGTCTGCGGGATGATTAATGTCAATGTGTTTTTGAAAGGAGGACCAGTCTGCTTTGCGAAGGTTCCATCTAGGCAAGGAGTACAAATTTGTCTGTCCTGAAGGGACTTGTAGTTCTAAGTGAATTGGGAAATGATCGCTAAAAAGAGGGTCAAATTGTGCGTTAAATGTAAAAAGTGTCGCAATGCGTGGCGTGGTGAAGGTGAGATCAATGGCGCTGTAAGTCACCTCGCCTCCTGAGTGGTGTATGTGTGTGGGTGATTGGTCGTTAAGGAAGACCAAATTATGCCGGTCCAGTAGGTCCAGCATAATTTGGCCTCTGCGAGAGTTCCGGAGGCATCCCCACGCCCGACTATGCGCGTTGAAATCGCCCATAATCAGACATGGGGTGTTAATATTTGTAATAAGCTGGGAAAAATAATCAATGTCTATGTCCTCAGTAGGACGGAAATAAATGGAGATAAGAGTTAGCTGACTGAGCGATTTTAATATTAACGCCGACTGCGTCTAAAGTTGTTTGAAGGTCGATTTGGTGATGCAAAAGTTGGTTTGAAATAAGCAAAGCCGAGCCGCCTCGGCGCGGTGATGCATTTACGTTATTTGTATAAAGGCTATAGCCGATGATTTTAAAAGTATAGTTATTAAAGTCGGCGTCAATAAAATGGGTTTCCTGAACAGCGGCTACTAACGGATTATTATTTTAGACATAATGTTTGAATTGCCACCAATGGGATATTAAAGATCTAACATTCCATTGGAGGACGAATTCTGAGTGGTATTGTTCATTATTAGTAGCTGCTGTCCGGACCGCGCCCTGCGGTCGCTCGGGTGTGCCTAGGTCGGCGGGAGCGGGGGCGGCTCGACCGTGACCGGGATGGCGGGGAGGGGGTCGGGCTCTCCTCAGTGACCCGGGGGCGGGGTTGGGAGGAGGGGCGGGGTTGTTGGGAGGAGGGGCGGGGTTGGGAGGAGGGACGGGCGGGCGGGGAGTTGGAGCGGTAGCGCTGGTACTGCTGGGAGCGGGCGGCCTTCAGGGAGGCGGTCCGCAGGAGGGACTCGTCGTCCGACGAGGGTTCCGTAGAACGACGGGGGGTCTCCCTGCGGGGGGAGGGTCCGTCAGAGGGAGCCGGGGTGGACTCGGCTGAGGTTGGGGGGCGGGGCAGGTCGGGCATGGGTGGGTAGCCTGGCAAGCCGGCTCGGGGTCGGGGCAGGTCTGGCTGGGCAGCCTGCTGGAAAGTTGCCTGGGGCGGGGCTTGCGGACCGGTGGTCCGGCGGGGCGGGGCCTTGGCCGGGTTAGGCAGCGGCGGCCAGGCGGTGGGGTTCAGGGCTGGGGAGAGCATCGGGGGGGAGGCGGGCCTCTGTCGGTCTCCTTGGTTTCCCTCCACGAACGCCACCTGTACCGGGCAGAGCCGATACCAGGCGGCGTGGGCATCTCCGCAACCGGCGCAGCACTTAGCTGCGGCGGTGCACCCGTCCGTCGGGTGTTGCCCAGCACACCGACCACGCGTGTGGTAGTGTGCCTGGCAGGCGCGGTCGATGTGGCCAAATCGCCAACATTTCCGGCACTGCCGGGGGGGCCGAATCCAGCGGCGCACGACTACCTTCAGGTAGCCGCAGTACACTTGGCTGGGCAATGCTAGCCCGCTGAACCTCAAGCGTACTAGTGGGTTTGGCTGCTCGTGCCTCTGGGGCCTGAGCCGCACCACCTCCACTACGCCCTGCGGCTCGAGCTCCCAGAGGATCTCCTCCTCCGAGAGGCGGGCCACCTCAGGGCACCACATGAGGCCCTCCACCGAGTTCAGGTGGATGGGGGCCTCGACATTCACCGCTACACCGATGAATGTCGTGGTAGCCAGCAGGGGGGCGTTCTGCTGACCAGACAGGGTCTGGATCAGGAGTGCCCCTGACTGGATGGTCTTGGCCATTCCCACGTCCCCGCCACAGATCGACCGTAGCCAGCGCCTTATGGCGAAGGGGTTGGCCGATCCAAACGGAGCACCGTCGTCCCGCTTCATTAGCAGGAACGCCAGGCCGTCGGGGTTCGGGAGTCAGGCGGGAGCCGGGCCTCTGGACGGGGCGGGCTGGGCCCCTGAAGGGGGCTGGGAGGGGGACCGTCCAGGGGCACGCGGTCGCGCGCCGGAAGACCCCAGAGGGGGGTCGGGCGGGTCGGGGGGGGGGGGGGGGTCCGGGGGGTAGCCATTGTCGTGGCTCAGAGGATGAGGATAGGGGCTAACTGTTTACTGTAACTTGCCACACACGACAGAACGTGTTGGCAACTGCAAATTAACTGCCAAAAGTGGAGGGGACCTAAACCGTGGAGGAGGCCTATTGCCAATAAAAATTTGTGTCTAATGAAACTACCTACTTAAAAATATATAAAGTCTACCTATCTTAGGGTCTACAACCCTGCCACACGCACGTGGTCAGGGTTCCGCACCCGGAAGCGGCGGAGGGCTGGAGCAGGCTGGCTGGTAGTCGTCCGAGGTCCGATGTCGAAGAAAGGATGGAATGATTTTTTTTTAACCCGGACCGGCCTATAGCCATTTCCCGGGTTTGGGGAAATTACTTCTGGCAATTTGCCAGGCAAAGAGTTACGTTAGTCGGTTTATGTGAACCCGAGCAAGCAAGGGAATAGGGTAGCTATTTTACGTTAATTAATTACGTTAACCGGTTTATGTGAACCCGGAAAATTTATTGTTCAAAGTAATATAATATCTAACATTACGTTAAGTATTTCGTTCAAGGTCAAATATAATATCTAGCATTACGTTAAGTATTTCGTTCAAGGTCAAAATAAGTAAAACACGAGACACACATACATACATATTTTGATTTACACTTGTACAGTGTCAGCGTTGATGGAGCCGTGGGGGTGCCGTCATTGCAACAACGGGAGACTGTTGCCAGTCTCTCTGGCTCCGGCGCCTCGGCGAGACCTGGTTGTGGGGTGTATTTAGCTGGGCGAAAAGTCCTGAATAATAAAAAAAACCAGCGTCTAAGGCAAAGGGAAAAAACCTGCGCGGTGGGCCAAAAATGCGCAGGGCCAAAAAACCCTGTTATATTGGTTTAGCTAAACATGTTTGGTAGAGATAATCTAAGAGGAGACCTATCAATTAGTTCTAATCGTGTTGTATAAAGAAAATCATAAAGAAGTGTGATTAACTCGGGATGGGAGTCATGAAGTAAAAAAGTTTGCGAATACTGCACCGCAGTGCATGGGACGGGGTGGATACTGCACCGCAGCGCAGCAGACACCGCACCGCAGCGCAGTGGAGTGGACACCGCACCGCAGCGCAGCGGCCACCGCGCCGCAGCGCAGCATCGGGATCTGTGATCAGGGGCGGGAATTTTGGCAGGGAATCATGCCGCCGCCAACGCAAAACCGCACATCAATCATCGGCGTCCCATCGCAGAAATCCCCCTCCAAATCAGCCACACAACGAATAGAACCCTTCGCCGCGCGGCCGATCCAGCAGGGGACCCCCGAAACAAGACACCGGCAGCCAACACGCAACCCCCACGTCAGCAGCAACATGATTTAATGGATACTGCAACGCAGCGCAGCGGACACCGCACCGCAGCGCAGTGGAGTGGAAACTGCACCGCAGCGCAGCGGCCACCGCGCCGCAGCGCAGCATCGGGATCTGTGATCAGGGGCGGGTGTTCAATTACTCGCCTCTGGCAAGAGCGGAGTAAAGGGGGAGGAGGGTTGGGAGGAGCGTTACGTTAAGAAATGAACAACGAATTCCAATGGAACCTTTCGTTGCGAGACTGATTTGGCAGGGAATCATGCCGCCGCCAACGCAAAACCGCACATCAACCATCGGCGTCCCATCGCAGAAATCCCCCGCCAAATCAGCCACGCAACGAATAGAACCCTTCGCCGCGCGGCCGATCCAGCAGGGGACCCCCGCAACAAGACACCGGCAGCCAACACGCAACCCCCACGTCAGCATCAACATGATTTAACAGGGAGTAAAAAATGACTTAATGAAGTATTTTATTGGATGTTATTTATTTTTTTGAACCGTCTCAGATTGCGGCGGTAGCGGTTACGCTCAGAAGAGCTGTGGGGGGAGGGACTCTCCTGTCTCTTTGACCTTGAAGGCAAGGCAGGGCGGGAGAGTGGCCGGGATGGTGGTGAGGGGGTCAAACTCTCTTCAGGGAGCCAGGGAGGGGGTGGGGGGAGGGGAGGGATGGCGGGGAGAGGGTGAGGTCCCGACTGTCTTCAGAGAGGGGAGGAGGGTGGGAGTTTGGGACTTGGCGGGTGACGGCTCTGATTAGAGAGGCGTCAGAGTCCTCCTCAGAGGACTCGACCGGGGACTCCGCCAGATATTCGGCGGAGGTGGGAGTGGGTGCCGCTGGGGCACTGCCAGAGTCCAGAAGGGACTCGGCTGAGATGGGGTGGAACTCGGCCTGCTCTGCCGTCGGTAGGTGCACACTGCCGCTGTGTCGGGGCAGGCGGTGGCACCGGTGGGGTGGCCCCACTTGAGGTCCGATGGGGGGGGGGTGCGGATGGGGTTCGGTGGGATGGGGGCAGCAGGGGCCAGACGCTGGGGGCCAGCGCTGGGATGGGAGGTGGGGTGGGAGGGGGGGGGGGGGCCTTGCGGGCCCGGGTCTTTTCGGCGGCTGCCGCTCGGGCAGGGCAGTCGCGGAACCATGCGGGGTGGGGACCCCCCGCACGACACGCAGCGAGTGGCTGCGGTGTCGCCACCGACACATTGAGCTGTGTCGTGCGTCTCGACGCACTTCCCGCAGATGGGATGGGGGGGGGGGGGGCGTGGCACTGACGCTGGTGGTGGCCGAACCGCCTGCAGGCTTTGCACTGCAGAGGCCCTTGGGTCCACTCCTTGACTGCGACTACTATGTAGCCGCAGTAGAGACGTTCCGGGAGCTGTAAGCCCCGGAAACGCAGCCGGACCATGGGGTTGGGGCCTGGTCGCTTAGACCGCATCCGGACCACTTCTGTCACCCCCTGAGTCACGAGCTCTTGGAGGAGCACGGACTCAGTCAGATTGCTGACTTCGGGGCACAGGATGAATCCCTGGCAGGAATTCATGTGGTCGGGGGCCGTCACCTCACAAGCCTTGTCCATGAAAGACGGGATGGCTAGGAGGGTGGCAGTCTGCTGGCCAGACAGGGTCTGAACCAGCAGAGCGCCGGAACGGATGGAGCGCGCGCTGGCCACCTCTCCGCAGAGAGCGACCAGTTGGCGGCGCACCGCGAACGGGTTAGAGTGCCGCATGTGCACTCCGTCCTTCCTCTGAATGAGGAGGAGAGCAGGCCCGTCGGGTGGGGAGGTGTTGGGGGGAGCCAAGCACCGGGTCGGTCCGGGCGAGGCTCCTGAGGGAAGCCGGGGGGTCCAGGGGGACCGTCCGGGGGGGGGGGGGCTCAGGGCCGCGCTCCGGGACGGGAGGGGGGAGACCCCTGAAGGGGGTCGGGTGAGTCGGGGGGACGGGAGTCCGGCGACAGCCAGGCCTCTGGACGGGGCGGGCGGGGCCCCTGAAGGGGGCTGGGAGGGGGACCGTCCAGGGGGGCACGCGGACGCGCGCCGGAAGACCCCTGAGGGGGTCGGGGGTGGGGTGGGGGGGGGGGGGGCGGGGTTCCGGGGGGTAGCCATCGTCGTGGCTCAGAGGAGGAGGAAGGATAGGTTCTAACTAATTACGTTAATTTGCCACACACGACAGAGCGTGTTGGCAACTGCAAGTTAACTTCAAAGACTGGAGGGGACCTAAACCGTGGAGGAGGCCTATTGCCAATCTAATAAATCTGCCTACTTAAAAATATCTAGAGTCTACCTATATAAGGGTCTAACGACCCTGCCACATGCACGTGGACAGGGTCCCGCACCCGGAAGCGGTGGAGGGCTGGAGCAGGCTGTCTAGAAGGCGTCCGTGGTCCGATGTCGATGAAAGGATGAAATTATAATTTTTTTTCTCCCGGAACGGCCTATAGCCATTTTCCGGGGAGGGGCAATGACCTCTGGCAATTTGCCAGGCAAAAAACTACGTTAACCGGTTTATGTGGACCCGGAGCAAACTAGGGACTAGGGTAGCTATTTTACGTTACTAATTACGTTAACCGGTTTATGTAAACCCGGAAAATTTATTGTTCAAGTAAATATAATATCTAGCATTACGTTAAGTATTTCGTTCAAGGTCAAATATAATATCTAGCATTACTTTAAGTATTTCGTTCAAGGTCAAAAATAAGTAAAACACGAGACACACATACATACATATTTGTATTACATGCACTTGAACAGTGTCAGTGTTGGTGGAGCCGTGGGGGTGCCGTCATTGCAACAACGGGAGACTGTTGCCAGTCTCCCTGGCTCCGGGGCCTCGGCGAGACCTGGTTGTGGGGTGTATCTAGCTGGGCGAAAAGTCCTGAATAATAAAAAACCCAGCGTCTAAGGCAAAGGGAAAAAACCTGCGCGGTGGGCCAAAAATGCGCAAGGCCAAAAATCCCGGTTATATTTGTTTAGCTAAACGTGTTTGGTAGAGATAATCTAAGAGGGGACCTATCAATTCAGGATAACTATCACCTAACAGTGTAAAACAGTTTGACGGGGTGGATACTGCACCGCAGCGCAGCGGACACCGCACCGCAGCGCAGTGGAGTGGGCACCGCACCGCAGCGCAGCGGCCACCGCACCGCAGCTCAGCATCGGCATCTGCGATCAGGGGCGGGTGTTCATCATTCCGCCGCCAACGCAAAACCGCTCATCAACCATCGGCGTCCCATCGCAGAAATCCCCCGCCAAATCAGCCACGCAACGAATAGAACCCTTCGCCGCGCGGCCGATCCAGCAGGGGGCCCCCGCAACAAGACACCGGCAGCCAACACGCAACCCCACGTCGGCAGCAACATGATTTAAAATACTGCACCGCAGCGCAGCGGACACCGCACCGCAGCGCATTGGAGTGAGCACCGCACCGCAGCGCAGCGGCCACCGCACCGCAGCGCAGCATCGGCATCTGTTATCAGGGGCGGGTGTTCAACTACTCGGATACACTCTCTCGACCTGACCACGCTCCGCTCTGCGTCGCAGCTAGGTCAGCTCGAATTAATTCCTTCCAGAACCAACATGTCTCCATCCCGCTTCTACTCCTCCTTCTTCAGCACCAGCCGTCTGCCTTAGTCACCCTCTCCACCTCCAAGTTTCAAGTCAATTTCTTCTCAAGTTTCAAGTTTCAAGTCTCAAGTCTTCAAGTCCTCAAGTTTCGCCGCACCCCCCCCCCCTCCCCCTGATCGCAGATGTGTGAGTGTGTGTAGTGTTCTCATTAAGTAGTTTTCCCTTATAGTGATAGTTTGTAAATCCGTGGTTAGTTCATTTTATACCCAGCTACGATAGTCCCAAACTGGGATAAAGGACAGAGCTACGGGAGTCTCTCCTTATGCCGCTCCCGCTATCAGTAGTCTGATGAAACTGTGATAGGTCCCCTGTGCTTATGTTTATGTGTTTCTGCACTTCTTAGTGCACTTTCTCTCTCCTCCCTCCCCCCCCCCCCCCACCCGGAGATGACATCCCATCAGGAGGATATTCTCATCTGCCGCCGAGAGGACGGAAAGCCGATGAAGGCTTTCCTCCCCTGGGCGGTAGAGGACGCAATCCGGCCGGTAACCGGATTGCCCCTGAAGGCGCGCCTCACGCGCTATGGCGAAACTCTTGATATACAGGCCGCAACCACGGGCGAAGCCTTGCTCCTGAAGAGCATTACGAATATCGCAAACGTTAACGTCACCATCTGTGAAGAAGCGCATAACAGACGCAGCCAGGGTTTCCATCTGGGCCCCTGAGCTGGACATACATAACACAGACGACCTGGTGGAGGGCTTCCGTGGCCTAGGGGTCACGGCGGTGTACCGCCCCCCACGCGGCCCCAAGGCGCTGCTCATCCTCACCTTCAGCGCGCCTTTCCCACCCACGCGAGTCTCGGCCGGATACCTCTCCTTCGGGGTCCGACCAGTGGTTCCCAAGCCACGGAGATGCGGTAACTGCCACCGCTATGGCCACCTGGCGGCAAAGTGCAGATCTCGAACGATCTGCGGCAGGTGCAACGGTGCCGGTCATAGCAGCAACACCTGTGAGGCAGAGTGGGAGGAGTGCCCGGGCTGTGGTGGAGACCACCCTGTCACCAGCCGGCACTGCCCCACGTGGGCCCTAGAGGTCAGGGTTAACGCCTTGATCTTCTCAGAGGGAATGGAGCCCGCTCAGGCCCGCTACCAGGCGGAAGCCGAGCAAGGGAACGGCAAACGGCAGCAGCCCACCCAGCGGCGCCGGCTCGCCGAGGACCTCCCATCCCCAAGGGACCGGGCACAGTTCCCGGACCTTTCCGAGGGACCCCGAGGGACTGAGTCTAACGCACACACACCCTCTACGGAGACGGGGAACACTACCAACGGCTCCCCCGTCACTCCCATGACAGCCGTCAAGCGGATTCCGGGCCAAAAACCCTCCCCCCATCCTCCCCCTCTACGGAGTCGGGGAACGCGGACGGGTCCCCTGTCACCCGCAACTCTCACAAGAGGGCTCAGCCGACACAGGCCAGAGACCCCTCCCCCCGCCCCCTCCCTCCACGGAGTCGGAGTTACATGACATACCCTCCCCCCGCCCTCCCCCTCTACGGAGCCGGGGTGGAAGACGGTGGGAAGGAAAAGACGACTGGAGAACGCAGACCACCAACAAAGCCGCAGCCCCTCGCGGACCCGAGACACGTCCCCCTCCACCACCAGTGAAGGGGAGACTGGCGCAGCGCTCCCCCGCAGCCGAGCGCCATACCGGACCAGGGAAACCAGGTCACAACACAAACATAAACACTAATGACCACACAATCACAAACAGCACCACCAACACACGACAATAACACACATCACATAATCCAATGGAACACCAACGGGCTCATTTGTCACTGGCATGAATTTAAACCATTTGTACATCATCTAAATTCTTCCATTTTGTGCATCCAGGAAACGCATCTCAAACCTTCTGACCCATATAAACTCGATATTTTCTCCTACACCTTACACAGACGTGACCACTTAATGGACGCGGCAGACAGAAGGCAAGGAGGCGTCCTCACATACATCAAAAATAGCATACCGCAGAGACACATCAACATTAAAACTCAACTAGACATTTTAGCCGTAGAAATCTATTTAGATAACAACCCAATTACTCTCATCAATTGCTACTTTCCTCCAAACCCACAAAAGGACAAAGTATTTACGACAGAATTAAGTAGGATATTGCATCAAATACACACGAGAATAGTACTTTGCGGATATTTCAATTCACACCACGCACTATGGGACCACAGACAACACAACACAGACAGGAGAGGTAGACTCATACACGAAACCATACACAATCACCAATTAGTCTGCCTCAACACAGGCTCACCCACACTCCCAGCACGTCTCATTCCACAGCAAGACACCACACCAGACATCACATTTGCGTCTCCAAACTTAGCACTCACAACTGACTGGGAAGATTTTGATGAGGTACTATTTAGTGATCATTGCCCAATAATCCTAACTCTAGCCAATCGTCTTACACCATATAAATAATCACCTCGATGGAACCTTAAACACGCTAATTGGACAAATTTCACGGACACACTTGAACAAATTTACGAAACAGATACTGATCCTACGATCACGGACATAACCAATAACATACTAAACACAGCAAACACATACGTACCTACAACAAAACCAAACGCACAGAAACCACGCTCAGTACCATGGTGGAATGACGCCTGCACCGAGGCAACACAAAATCGGAATCGTGCCAGACGAAGACACGACAGACACAAAACACAACAAACACTAAACGAATACAGATAGGCTAAAGCACAATGTCGACACATTATTAAATCAGCAAAAAAAGAGGCTTGGTCACAATTCATTAACACTTTTAATAGACACACACCACTCAGCTATGTCTGGAAAGCAGTTAAAGCATTTAAGGGAATACACCAATCACTCAACAAAGCTATAACACTCAAAGTCAATAATCATAACGTATCAGACCAAGAAGAGATTGCCGAAATTTTTGCAACACATTTTTCACAAAGAAGCACACAATTGCCTAACCCAATCCCAAACCATACAAATACAACCAAAGACACATATAACGCACCTCTAACGCTCACAGAAATAGACACAGCCATCAATGCCGCAGGAAATACAAGTGTAGGCCCAGATAGTATACACTACAGCTTTCTAAAACACCTGGGACCTTTAGCAAGAACCAAGCTCCTGACAGCATTCAATACAGCATGAAAAACAAACACATACCCACAATCGTGGTTCCACGCATACATAATCCCAATACCAAAATTAAACAAAGACAACACACACCCAGACAACTTCAGACCAATTTCATTAACAAGTTGTCTACACAAAACATTTGAGCGCATCATCAAGGGAAGACTACTACACTACATCACTACATACAACATTATCTCTCCTAACCACTCGGGATTCTTACCGGGACGCAGCACAGTGGATAATCTCGTAAGAATCACAACTGACATCCAAAATTCTTTCGCTAAGAAGGAATACACTGCTGCCCTCTTCCTAGACATTAAACACGCATACGACACACTAAACATCTCAGCACTCCTAGCATATCTCCACGACATCGGGATACAAGGAAACTTAGCACACTACTTAAACACATCTCTCTGCACTCGCACTTTTCAAATCAAACACTTAAACCACATCTCAAGCACCCCTCCACTGGTCTGATGCAAGGATCGGTACTGAGTCCAATCCTCTTTGTACTGGCCTTGAACTCAAAATTAAAAACAATTCCACCACCTACGAAGATTGCGCTATATGCAGATGACATCGCAATCTGGACAGCACACAAACAATGTAACAATGCATTAGGAACACTACAGAAATCACTCAACACTATACAAACACGACTAAATACACTCAACCTCTCCATATCAAACCAAAAATCCAAATGCATCATATTTGGATGATGCAACACCGACACAAGCACACAACTACAATGTAACAATGAAAATATCCCATTTGTTACAGCAGCTAAATTCCTAGGCATCACATTTGATAGAAAACTCACCTTCAAACACCACATCACTGACATAGCAACAAAAGCAAGAAAACGCATAAACATCCTCCGAGCTCTCACTGGAACGGACTTTGGAGGAGACAGAGCGACTCTCACAAAACTATACACATCACTAATCAGACCAATACTAGAATACGGATCCATAGTATTCGAGAATGCAGCCCCTACAAACCTTAACAAACTTAACATAATACAAAACGAATCACTACGCACAATCACAGGAGCATTCCGAACCTCACCCGTCACTGCACTACATGTCTACAACAACACACCACCACTACACTACAGACGAACACAAGCCCTACTAAGATATTTTCATAAGACCAAACAAACACCAAGACACCCATGCACACAGACACTGCAAAGACGAACACATGCCCGATTTAGAACACAAAATATTCCACGCTACAGAGTCACCATAGGCGGAAGAATCGCACAACACTCAGAATCACTAGTACTACCATTACCACACATCACACCCATCCCAGCACTTCCACCTTATTGGATTAACACCCCACCAACACTCGATACAATTTTCGAAGAACCAAAGAGTACATACACCGATATAGAGATCACACAAACATTTCTGGAATACACAACAGAGCATCCAAATCACAACATCATATATACAGACGACTCTTACCATAAGAGCAATCACAGAACAGGCGCAGCAGCCGTTCTATACAGAACTGAATTACCTCCAGAAGTAATACTACGCACAAGACTGCCGAACCGCACATCAATATATACTGCAGAACTCTACGCTATATTAGCATCATACATGATCATTAAAGAAAGACAACTAGAAAATAATATTATAGCATCAGACTCGAAATCAGCATTAATCGCTATTTCAAATAATGCCACAAAACCATCACACCCACTCATATACAACATAATTCACACACATTACAACTTAACACAAACACAAAAACCAACACTTCTCTGGCTCCCTGGTCACACCGGTATACCTGGTAATGAGATGGCCGATGAACAAGCAAATCGCGCAACACAACTTAACGCAATACACCAAATCACCACATCCACCTCTGACTCATTCCCCATTATCAAAGAACGATTACACACACAACACCAACTCATCTGGAACAACACCCAAACCCCTCTACAACACATTCATCCACACATACAACTCTGGAACTCCGCCAATCAACACACACGGACAGGGGCCCGGGAACGATTTTAAAGTTGGGGGGGGGGGGGGGGGGCGAAACCAAATATTTGGTTTTGGCATCTCACTTCTAATCTTGGTGCACCTTTTCGTTGTCAAATGTTCCTCATTGGAAAACCGAAAACACGGTTCGAAAGCTCATCAAAAATATCTTTGAAACTATTTCTACATTTTTTGGTTCAGGTCAATATTGAGATCACCAGAGGTCATCAAAGGTCAGATTTACCAGTTTTAGGGCATCGCTCCAGGAACCCCCAAATATCTCGGGAACTATGATAGCTAGGAACAAACGAAAATAAACAATCGAAAGCTCTTGCAATATTCAATCATAACAAGTCATCGACTTTTATATCAGGATAATAGTTGAGCTCCAGAGGTTATCAAATGTCAAAAGGGCTATTTTTTTGGCAAAACGTTCGCAAATAACTGTTTCAAAACGTTTGCAAATAACTGTTTACCTAATAAAGACAAGGCAATAATTTTGATGACATGTTCGTCTCGTCAAAGCGTTTGGAATCACTTTCATTTGGACCAGTTTAGGTCAACTTAGAACTTTGACCTCAGGTCAAGGTCAAGTGGCGACCCAAGTAGGTCATGTTGCATATTGGGAAACGTGTCTCGACGAGACAAACACATTTATGCCGGTTTCACTTCATTGTATTCATTCTATCGAGAGTTATTGACACAAAAAGTGTTGGTGACCTCAGCTGACCTCGGCTGACCCTGTACAACCTCGGCTGACCCTCGGCTGACCCTCTCACTGAAAAAAAATTGAACCTGGATCATCAATAATAGCATATGATAACATGATCCAGAATGAATTGGACTGATATGCGTATCCTCGGAATAGGAAAATTGTAATATTTCCCCATTGACTTATAATGGGAGGTCACGAAATTGACCCGACCGGCGAAATTAGGTCACCGATATTCAAAATCTTAGATATTCGAATTGTAGGTACCTATGACCTTATGAAATCCTGTAAGTTTGAAACCGATCGGCCAAAACTGTAGCTGTGGTACGATCGCAAACTTATTTGGAGGTGTGGTCACGTGACCTGACCTGAGATGACCCGTGGTCAAGAATTGCACACAATGTGGATAATTGATGCCCGAACAGGTGTGCCAAAAACAGCGGCTGAAACGGTGGCGCTGTGCGCCGTGCGCCGTTTTTTTTTACGGCGGCGTTGTGCGCCGTGTGCCGTTTTTGAAACGGTGGCGCTGTGCGCAGTGCGCCGTTTTTGAAACGGCAAAAACGGCGCGGCGCCGTTTTTTCGCTATCCTCGAAAAAAAACTTTAGGGGGTAAACACCCTTAGGGGGGGGGGCGTCTAAATGGCACGACGCGGCACGACGCGGCACGACGCGGGCTAACATAAAAATAAAAATTAAATATGAAAAAGTGGTGGTCATGCCAACCCCCGTTTCCTTTGTAAACCCGCCTGTCGTCTGATAAAATACTCGTACCTGACGCTTGACGCTTTTTTTCTTGAAGAATCCCACCAGTGTGGGCTGCACCGACCGCTTCATCACCGTATCACGGTAACCTACGACATTTACGATAACTCTTGCTTGCAATTGCCGCCCCGTCGGCAGAGACAGCGAGGACAGGTAGAGGGCCGCACGCCAGTTTGACCACATCCGTAACGTTGACGTGGGATAAACTTATACAAAAATGCAGCAGATGTTTATCGCCGTCCGTGCAGTAGCGGATCCAGAACGGGAGTTTGCGGCGGGGGCAAAATTCCAAAGAAGTCTCACATAATTCTGAAAACTCATCGGATTTCGCTTGCTTATGATATGATAATAGCTGATTTAAAGCAAACCTTCCTTGGTAAAAGTTCCTTAGATTTTCTTCTACATCAGGAAATGTGTCAATTTTGCGCCGATTTCAGGCGGTTGGGGGGGGGGGGGCAATTGCCCATTTTGCCCAACCGTAGATCCGCCACTGCATCAGTGAGTCCTTTTAACGACGACGCGCCAAGCAGACAACTGCCCCCAAATGTACTGCTACTAAAGTTTTCCATTATATCTCATAGCACATTTAATGGAAAAAGGAAAAGGAAGGAAAAGAAAGGTATACGATGCTACTATAAAGGCAAAGCTATATAATAATAATACTTATGACATGCTATAAAATAAAAGTAAAAAATGAGGTGACATATGGAGGCTTTCATATTTTATATAACTTTTTGTGAAGAAAATTGAAAGTTCATTTTTAGGGAAACTTCTGCTCGCCAAAGTTGGGGGCCGCCTCCCCCCCCCCGGTCTAGATGTTGGGGGGGGGGGGGCAAGCGCCCCCGCTGCCCCCTGTTCCCGGCCCCTGAAACCCTTTAATATTGGCACCAGACCGTGAGATAAGATGGCTTGGGAAGATGATCCTGGCCTGTTCCACTATTACCTCTTCGGTCCAGCAAATTGTGCACTGCTGGAGCAGCTTCCGGGTGCCGATCTCCTTGTCTTTGCGTTCGCGTCGCCTTTTTCGGAACTCGGCAAAGTAACTAAACATTGAGCCTGTTTGAAACTTAAAAGTGAATATTCTATTAAGAGAATGGGCCCTGGGGCCAGCAATTACCGCCTCTGCCAGACACTTAATGAAACTATTTTTACCATTTTCCAAATTTGTATAAGCAATAGCGAAACTTGTGTTATGCCCCGAAGCGGCGCGAAATTGTCCAGTTTTTGACACTAGATAGCTGGATTTTGGCTGCACTGCAAAGGGAATTTGTACGATAAATTGTTAATTTTTCCTCATGATCAGAGCTTCATCAGAGCTCATTTTTAGGAAAACTTCTGCTCGCCAAAGTTTGGGGGGGGGGGGGCGCCGCCCCCCCGGTCCAGATGTTAGGGGGGGGGGGGGGGCAAGCGCCCCCGCTGCCCCCCCCCTGTTCCCGGGCCCCTGCACACGGAGAGAAGAAAGGTCACTGACACGACTGAGAATCGGACAAACCCATCTCACACACCACTACATCTTGGATCACTGCCCAAAACCTAAATGCACACAATGTCGCACCCGCCTCACAATCAAACACATATTAATAGATTGCCCACAATACCTCACACACAGAAACCCTCTACTAACCTACTGCCATAACCAAAATATCCCACTAACCCTTCCCCACCTCCTCGGAGATGACCACCCAGCCCTCATAGAACTACTATTCACCTATCTAATTAAATCCAATCTCATTGATAAGCTGCAAACTCCGAGTCAAACTGCCAAAAAAGAAAAAAGTTTACCAAAAAAAAGAGCCAAAAGCCAAAAAGCCAAGAAAAAAAGAAAAAAAGGAAACAATTAATCAAAAAAAGAAGGAAAAAAGAAGAGATTCCTGGCTTTAAAAAAAAATAAACAAAACAATGAAACTATGAGGCAAATAAGACAAGGGGTGTTAGGACTGTGTAGGACTGTTCAAAACAACAAATGTGCAACCCCCATCCCCCCAAATTCCCCTACCTACCAATAATCACCTCAAGACAGAAAAGAAATCTCCAAATAAAGCAACAGCAAGAGTAAGAGTAAGAAAGAAGAAAGGAAAAAAGAAAAAAGAAAAGAAAAGAAAACAAGTAAACCATAGAAGTAAGAAGAAAGAAGAATGAAGATAGAAGAACGAAGAAGGAGAAGGGAGGAAAAGAAAAGGGAAAAAGACATCGAAGGGCGCCTTCGGCGCCCTTCGGCCCAAACAACCGGGCTGGAATCACCCACGGTGAAAAGCCCAGAAAATTAAAAAACCAACCAACCAACCAACCAACCAACTACTCGGTCCATTCTCGACCTGACCACGCTCCGCTCTGCGTCGCAGCTAGGTCAGCTCGAGATATCATCTTCCAGAACCAACATGTCTCCATCCCGCTTCTACTCTTCCTTCTTCAGCCCCAGCCGTCTGCCTTAGTCACCCTCTCCACCTCCAAGTTTCAAGTCAAATTTCATCTCAAGTTTCAAGTTTCAAGTCTCAAGTCTTCAAGTCTTCAAGTTTCGCCGCACCCCCCCCCCCTCCCCCTGATCCCAGATGTGTGAGTGTGTGTGGTGTTATTTCATTAAGTAGTATTCCCCTATAGTGATAGTTTGTAAATCCGTGGTTAGTTCAATTTATACCCAGCTACGATAGTCCCAAACTGGGATAAAGGACAGAGCTACGGGAGTCTCTCCTTATGCCGCTCCCGCTATCAGTAGTCTGATGAAACTGTGATAGGTCCCCTGTGCTTGTGTTTCTCGTGTTTCTGCACTTCTTAGTGCACTTTCTCTCTCCTCCCTCCCCCCCCCCCCCCCACCCGGAGATGACCTCCCATCAGGAGGTTATTCTCATCTGCCGCCGAGAGGACGGAAAGCCGATGAAGGCTTTCCTCCCCTGGGCGGTAGAGGACGCAATCCGGCCGGTAACCGGATTGCCCCTGAAGGCGCGCCTCACGCGCCATGGCGAAACTCTTGACATACAGGCCGCAACCACGGGCGAAGCCTTGCTCCTGAAGAGCATCACGAGTATCGCAAACGTTAACGTCACCATCTGTGAAGAAGCGCATAACAGACGCAGCCAGGGTTTCCATCTGGGCCCCTGAGCTGGACATACATAACACAGACGACCTGGTGGAGGGCTTCCGTGCCCTAGGGGTCACGGCGGTGTACCGCCCCCCACGCGGCCCCAAGGCGCTGCTCATCCTCACCTTCAGCGCGCCTTTCCCACCCACGCCAGTCTCGGCCGGATACCTCTCTTTCGGGGTCCGACCAGTGGTGCCCAAGCCACGGAGGTGCGCCAACTGCCACCGCTATGGCCACCTGGCGGCAAAGTGCAGATCTCGAATGATCTGCGGCAGGTGCAACGGTGCCGGTCATAGCAGCAACACCTGTGAGGCAGAGTGGGAGGAGTGCCCGGGCTGTGGTGGAGACCACCCTGTCACCAGCCGGCACTGCCCCACGTGGGCCCTAGAGGTCAGGGTTAACGCCCTGATCTTCTCAGAGGGAATGGAGCCCGCTCAGGCCCGCTACCAGGCGGAAGCCGAGCAAGGGACCGGCAGACGGCAGCAGCCCACCCAGCGGCGCCGGCTCGCCGAGGACCCCCCATCCCCAAGGGACCGGGCACAGTTCCCGGACCTTTCCGAGGGACCCCGAGGGACTGTGTCTAACACACACACCCCCTCTACGGAGACGGGGAACACAACCAACGGCTCCCCCGTCACTCCCATGACAGCCGTCAAGCGGATTCCGGGCCAAAAACCCTCCCCCCCACCCTCCCCCTCTACGGAGTCGGGGAACGCGGACGGGTCCCCTGTCACCCGCAACTCTCACAAGAGGGCTCAGCCGACACAGGCCAGAGACCCCTCCCCCCGCCCCCTCCCTCCACGGAGTCGGAGTTACATGACATACCCTCCCCCCCGCCCTCCCCCTCTACGGCGCCGGGGTGGAAGACGGTGGGAAGGAAAAGACGACTGGAGAACGCAGACCACCAACAAAGCCGCAGCCCCTCGCGGACCCGAGACACGTCCCCCTCCACAACCAGTGAAGGGGAGACTGGCGCAGCGCTCCCCCGCAGCCGAGCGCCATACCGGACCAGGGAAACCAGGTCACAACACAAACATAAACACTAATGACCACACAATCACAAACAGCACCACCAACACACGACAATAACACACATCACATAATCCATTGGAACACCAACGGGCTCATTTGTCACTGGCATGAATTTAAACCATTTGTACATCATCTAAATTCTTCCATTTTTTGCATCCAGGAAACGCATCTCAAACCTTCTGACCCATATAAACTCGATATTTTCTCCTACACCTTACACAGACGTGACCACTTAAGGGACGCGGCAGACAGAAGGCAAGAAGGCGTCCTCACATACATCAAAAATAGCATACCGCAGAGACACATCAACATTAAAACACAACTAGACATTTTAGCCGTAGAAATCTATTTAGATAACAACCCAATTACTCTCATCAATTGCTACTTTCCTCCAAACCCACAAAAGGACAAAGTATTTACGACAGAATTAAGTAGGATATTGCATCAAATACACACGAGAATAGTACTTTGCGGAGATTTCAATGCACACCACGCACTATGGGACCACAGACAACACAACACAGACAGGAGAGGTAGACTCATACACGAAACCAGGGCACTATACACTGGGTACTCCAAAGTTTGTTTTAGTATATACTATAAATATACTATAAAGACTAAAAAATATACCAAAAAATGAAGGTCACTACCAGATTTGGAATAATATACCATATATGGATGCACGATATCCGCGGCAAGTATGGCGTTCGTGTTCCGATGAACAATTATACACTGAATTAGCAATTAGAGTATTCTATTTACCTTGATATTAAGACGTAAGACGAATTTGTCCAACTTCTTATTACTTGATGTGTAAATCAATATAACCAGTCTGAATGTGAAAAAAGGAAAAAATATATATACATATTTGTGCGGCCTTTGCTCCCGTGATATTTGTCAAGGCCCTATATCAATATTGATATACTATTAGTAAAGTAATCTTGGATATATTATTCGTCACCGACGGCGGTATTGGTCTGCGTCTCGCTGTAAGTTCCATCTTCTGTTTAGTTAGTTGAATGTATTTACAATGGAATTATTTAAGGTTTGTCAATTCTTTCAGCAGTCATAGTTGTGTAGGCATTACTTTCTAATCATTGGGCATGGCTTGTTTTAAACATGCAGTTTCAATTTCAATATCGCTGTGGACCTGGTAAGTTCAGTAATTCACCTCCCCAGTTAATGTTGTTCTTGAGGTCCCTTATAGAAGAATTTAGTATTTTTATAACAGACAGTAAACTGTACCAGTAATGCCAAAGCTATGTCGTCACCAAAAACTATATATAATTGAACCTGACCTAATTGACCTTTACAACAATTATGGTTCCAGGGACCCATGTTTAGAACGCTCCGCTCACATTCACATGCTGCACTGCATAACCTACTGGGGGGAGGGCCCCCGCACCCCTAGATTATTTCCAAAATGCCTGCAAAAGGTGTCTTGCCCCACCCCTCTGGGCAAGACGCCCCTTGAACGCCCCTTGAACAAGACGCCCCTTTGAATGGGGCATCCCCTTGAACTCAGCGCCTATGGGGAGTAGGTGGAAAACCAAAAATACTGTTTGATAGCTCTTCATAAATCATGTTGAAACTATTTCTGGCGACGGACAGCGCCATGGCGTATGTGAGTGGCTTCGTGGCTCGCAAGGTGGGGGATCGTTCTCTTGGCGCCCCGTGTTCGCAGACCGAGGATGAGCCAGTGGAGGCTCTCTGGCTAAGGATGCGGAGTGAAGGAGGGTTGACGGTCCCGACGGAGGCATTCTTTGAACGTTTCTGACAGATGGAAGAGGCGTTCTGCCTTCACCATGCGCTGGAGCCGAATCGGCTGAGCCGGAAACCAAGAGTGGTGGCCGCTTTTCTGAGTGTACTGCACGACAAGTTCCCTTCCGTACCCGCTGCTGCTAGGAGAGCCTTTGCGCGCGTCCGCACATTTATTCGCACGAGGCGGTAAATGGTGCTCGGCGCGCGGAGGTCATGGAAAGGCGGGCGGCACGGAAGCGCAAACAGTGCGTCACGAAAGCCTAAGCATATCGGGTCTCGAGTCCGGGTACGGACTACGGACAGTGTGATTGCCGTTGTCGTGTTGTGCCGCTGCAGCTTATCGGATCCCGAGTACGGGTACGGATAGTGTGAGTGCCGTTGTCGTGTTGTGTCGCAGCAGCTGACTGGGTCTCGAATACTTAATTTCTTTTCACATATTTCCTGTTTTGGCTTCAGCGGCTTGACTAGTGGGAAGGACCGTTTTACCGAGGAAAGATGGTATGCTATTTAATAAGAGTATATCGATTGTAACACTTATAATTTTCAGTT
The DNA here is from genome assembly GCA_036785665.1 of Chirona hameri. Classification (NCBI taxonomy): domain Eukaryota; kingdom Metazoa; phylum Arthropoda; class Thecostraca; order Balanomorpha; family Balanidae; genus Chirona; species Chirona hameri. The sequence continues at coordinate 37,688 of JAXIVJ010010426.1, forward strand.
CTTGTTGATTGTTTTAAGACTTCATCATTACTAATATGGACCACAACATGCCAAGGGCCATTGTTAATATACACGAGTTTGAGAAGAAGACCAGTCCCAACATTGCGCTTGAAAATGGTAATTATATTTCATATTTCCCGTTCCTGTTATCAAATTATAACAAATTATAACAAATTATAACAGCTTCTGCTTCCATTATTTGCATAATTTATTACATATAGAGTTTCAGGGGCGTGTTCAGGCACATGAAAAAGGGGATGACTGGCATGGAGATGACGATATGCCAGCGATAACGGCGCAATAGACGTTTAGCTTATAATAATATATGCACATATGAGGCCAGAAAAGTGAATAAAGTTTTTTTTGCAGAGGCGCGCTCATGAATGGAAGAAAGGGGGTCATATTATTGCAAGGAAACTAAGAGGCATGGACGTACAATGACATAACATACTGCAGTTTTCGGATGAAACACGCACCACAGGCTACCCTACGAACGATTATAAGATAATAGGCGAGTCCAGGTAGGGAAAAAGGGGAGTAAGCAATGTCAATTGAAGTTGTAAGTGAAATAGTCACTGTTGACTAGTTAGTATTATAATAGCGGATAATATACTTATCAAAAGGTCTTGCGCCGCCCCAGTTGGGATCCTGGATACGCCTATGATGAAGTACAACATGCAAAAAGGAACTATCTACGATCAGTAACATATTTATAGTGCTGGGTAGCAACTTGTCTGCGGTTAATATTTTCCCCAATTTACCTCCCTTTTTCACTAACCTGGTACCGCCTATGGCAACAAATATGATTTATAACTGTTTTGTCTAATGTCACAATCACATACCATTTCATTTATTAAAAAAACGACATAAAAAAATGGTTTTATTACGCATTTACTTCACCCCCATATTGAGTGACCTGCACACACCTATGATTTTGAATTTTCAAACGTCACCGTCATATATCAATTTCCAATTCAATCTCTATCGATTCCTGTTAGTTGTGTTCAAATCGGTCGATAAACATGAAATGTATGTTGGATCAAAGATACCACTAAAATTTGTAGTTTTTGCCCCCCTGTTGCCCCCATATCCAAAATTTAGATATTTGTGTTATTTAGAAATGTAGATCGTGTTGAGGGGAACCAAACACCGTTTCATTTTTGAAAATCGGACGGGTAGATCACGAGATCTCCGGGGGGCGGAATCCGCCCCCCCCCCCCTGTTACAAATAGCCAGGAGCCTGTTACAAATAGGGTTAAGTAGATACAAAATTATCTCATATTTTTTAAAATAAGATTTCCTGATTCATATAATTTAGTTATACCAAATAGAAGAAGCGCAAAACACCGCATGTTGCCGATCAAACTCTGTATGTAGCCACTTTTACGATAAAACTATTGGCATCCCCGGGATTCGATCCCGCGACCTTCGACTATATCGTTGAGATGGTGTCATACTTTGGTTAATAACTCGTAAACCGTTGACTGGGCGTGACACTTTGACCCCAAAAATCGAAATAAAAATGTTACCGCTTTCTTTCTGTGGGTTTGATATATGCATTTGAGGTGAAGAACAGTTCGAAAATCGAGCTGGAAAAGTAGCAATTTAACATGGAACCCTATGGGCTAGTAGTGAAAGTCACGCCCATGCTACCATATGACTTTGGACCCCCCCCCCCCGCACGAAACCATACACAATCACCAATTAGTCTGCCTCAACACAGGCTCACCAAACCTCCCAGCACGTTTCATTCCACAGCAAGACACCACACCAGACATCACATTTGCGTCTCCAAACTTAGCACTCACAACTGACTGGGAAGTTTTTGATGAGGTACTATTTAGTGATCATTGCCCAATAATCCTAACTCTAGCCAATCGTCTTACACCATATCAATCATCACCTCGATGGAACCTTAAACACGCTAATTGGACAAATTTCACGGACACACTTGAACAAATTTACGAAACAGATACTGATCCTACGATCACGGACATAACCAATAACATACTAAACACAGCAAACACATACGTACCTACAACAAAACCAAAGGCACAGAAACCACGCTCAGTACCATGGTGGAACGACGCCTGCACCGAGGCAACACAAAATCGGAATCGTGCCAGACGAAGACACGACAGACACAAAACACAACAAACACTAAACGAATACAGACAGGCTAAAGCACAATGTCGACACATTATTAAATCAGCAAAAAAGAGGCTTGGTCACAATTCATTAACACTTTTAATAGACACACGCCACTCAGCTATGTCTGGAAAGCAGTTAAAGCATTTAAGGGAATACACCAATCACTCAACAAAGCTATAACACTCAAAGTCAATAATCATAACGTATCAGACCAAGAAGAAATTGCCGAAATTTTTGCAACACATTTTTCACAAAGAAGCACACAATTGCCTAACCCAATCCCAAACCATACAAATACAACCAAAGACACATATAACGCACCTCTAACGCTCACAGAAATAGACACAGCCATCAATGCCGCAGGAAATACAAGTGTAGGCCCAGATAGTATACACTACAGCTTTCTAAAACACCTGGGACCTTTAGCAAGAACCAAGCTCCTGACAGCATTCAATACAGCATGGAAAACAAACACATACCCACAATCGTGGTTCCACGCACACATAATCCCAATACCAAAACCAAACAAAGACAACACACACCCAGACAACTTCAGACCAATTTCATTAACAAGTTGTCTACACAAAACATTCGAGCGCATCATCAAGGGAAGACTACTACACTACATCACTACACACAACATTATCTCTCCTAACCACTCGGGATTCTTACCGGGACGCAGCACAGTGGATAATCTCGTAAGAATCACAACTGACATCCAAAATTCTTTCGCTAAGAAGGAATACACTGCTGCCCTCTTCCTAGACATTAAACAAGCATACGACACACTAAACATCTCAGCACTCCTAGCATATCTCCACGACATCGGGATACAAGGAAACTTAGCACACTACTTAAACACATATCTCTGCACTCGCACTTTTCAAATCAAACACTTAAACCACATCTCAAGCACCAAATACCCCTCCACTGGTCTGATGGAAGGATCGGTACTGAGTCCAATCCTCTTTGTACTGGCCTTGAACTCAAAATTAAAAACAATTCCACCACCTACGAAGATTGCGCTATATGCAGATGACATCGCAATCTGGACAGCACACAAACAATGTAACAATGCATTAGGAACACTACAGAAATCACTCAACACTATACAAACACGACTCAATACACTCAACCTCTCCATATCAAACCAAAAATCCAAATGCATCATATTTGGATGGTGCAACACCGACACAAGCACACCACTACAATGTAACAATGAAAATATCCCATTTGTTACAGCAGCTAAATTCATAGGCATCACATTTGATAGAAAACTCACCTTCAAACACCACATCACTGACATAGCAACAAAAGCAAGAAAACGCATAAACATCCTCCGAGCTCTCACTGGAACGGACTTTGGAGGAGACAGAGCGACTCTCACAAAACTATACACATCACTAATCAGACCAATACTAGAATATGGATCCATAGTATTCGAGAATGCAGCCCCTACAAACCTTAACAAACTTAACATAATACAAAACGAATCACTACGCACAATCACAGGAGCATTCCGAACCTCACCCGTCACTGCACTACATGTCTACAACAACACACCACCACTACACTACAGACGAACACAAGCCCTACTAAGATATTTTCATAAGACCAAACAAACACCAAGACACCCATGCACACAGACACTGCAAAGACGAACACATGCCCGATTTAGAACACAAAATATTCCACGCTACAGAGTCACCATAGGCGGAAGAATCGCACAACACTCAGAATCACTAGTACTACCATTACCACACATCACACCCATCCCAGCACTTCCACCTTATTGGATTAACACCCCACCAACACTCGATACAATTTTCGAAGAACCAAAGAGTACATACACCGATATAGAGATCACACAAACATTTCTGGAATACACAACAGAGCATCCAAATCACAACATCATATATACAGACGACTCTTACCATAAGAGCAATCACAGAACAGGCGCAGCAGCCGTTCTATACAGAACTGAATTACCTCCAGAAGTAATACTACGCACAAGACTGCCGAACCGCACATCAATATATACTGCAGAACTCTACGCTATATTAGCATCATACATGATCATTAAAGAAAGACAACTAGAAAATAATATTATAGCATCAGACTCGAAATCAGCATTAATCGCTATTTCAAATAATGCCACAAAACCATCACACCCACTCATATACAACATAATTCACACACATTACAACTTAACACAAACACAAAAACCAACACTTCTCTGGCTCCCTGGTCACACCGGTATACCTGGTAATGAGATGGCCGATGAACAAGCAAATCGCGCAACACAACTAAACGCAATACACCAAATCACCACATCCACCTCTGACTCATTCCCCATTATCAAAGAACGATTACACACACAACACCAACTCATCTGGAACAACATCCAAACCCCTCTACAACACATTCATCCACACATACAACTCTGGAACTCCGCCAATCAACACACACGGAGAGAAGAAAGGTCACTGACACGACTGATAATCGGACAAACCCATCTCACACACCACTACATCTTGGATCACTGCCCAAAACCTAAATGCACACAATGTCGCACCCGCCTCACAATCAAACACATATTAATAGATTGCCCACAATACCTCACACACAGAAACCCTCTACTAACCTACTGCCATAACCAAAATATCCCACTAACCCTTCCCCACCTCCTCGGAGACGACCACCCAGCCCTCATAGAACTACTATTCACCTATCTAATTAAATCCAATCTCATTGATAAATTGTAAACCCCGAGTCAAACTGCCAAAAAATAAAATAGTTTACAAAAAAATAAAAAGAGCCAAAAGCCAAAAAGCCAAAAAAAAAGGAAAAAAGGAAACAATTAATCAAACAAACAAAAAGAGATTCCTGGCTTTAAAAAATAAACAAAACAATGAAACTAAGAGGCAAATAAGACAAGGGGGTGTTAGGACTGTATAGGACTGTTAAAAACAACAAATGTGCAACCCCCGCCCCCCCAAATTCCCCTACCTACCAATTATCACCTCAAGACAGAAAAGATATCTCCAAATAAAGCAACAGCAAGAGTAAGAGTAAGAAAGAAGAAAGGAAAAAAAGAAGAAAGAAAAAAGAGAAGAAAAGAAAACAAGTAAACCATAGAAGTAAGAAGAAAGAAGAATGAAGATAGAAGAACGAAGAAGGAGAAGGGAGGAAAAGAAAAGGGAAAAAAAAGACATCGAAGGGCGCCTTCGGCGCCCTTCGGCCCAAACAACCGGGCTGGAATCACCCACGGTGAAAAGCCCGGAAAATTTACAAACCAACCAACTACTCGGCTTTGGCAAGAGCGGAGTAGAGGGGAGAGGAGGGTTGGGAGGAGCATTACGTTAAGAAATGAACAACGAATTCCAATGGAACCTTTCGTTGCGCGACTGATTTGGCAGGGAATCATGCCGCCGCCAACGCAAAACTGCACATCAACCATCGGCGTCCCATCGCAGAAATCCCCCGCCAAATCAGCCACGCAACGAATAGAACCCTTCGCCGCGCGGCCGATCCAGCAGGGGGCCCTCGCAACAAGACACCGGCAGCCAACACGCAACCCCACGTCGGCAGCAACATGATTTAACATACTGCACCGCAGCGCAGCGGACACCGCACCGCAGCGCAGTGCAGCGCACACTGCACCGCAGCGCAGCGACAACCGCACCGCGGCGCAGCATCAGCGTCCGTGATCAGGGGCGGGTGTTCAATTACTCGGCTTTGGCAAGAGCGAAGTAGAGGGGAGAGGAGGGTTGGGAGGAGCATTACGTTAAGAAATGAACAACGAATTCCAATGGAACCTTTCGTCGCGCGACTGATTTGGCAGGGAATCATGCCGCCGCCAACGCAAAACCGCACATCAACCATCGGCGTCCCATCGCAGAAATCCCCCGCCAAATCAGCCACGCAACGAATAGAACCCTTCGCCGCGCGGCCGATCCAGCAGGGGACCCCCGCAACAAGACACCGGCAGCCAACACGCAACCCCACGTCGGCAGCAACGTGATTTAACATAATTTAACATGCTGCACCGCAGCGCAGCGGACACCGCACCGCAGTGGAGTGGACACTGCACCGCAGCGCAGCAACCACCGCACCGCGGCGCAGCATCGGCGTGTGATCTGGGCGGGTGTTCAATTACTCGGCTCTGTCAAGAGCGGAGTAAAGGGGAGAGGAGGGTTGGGAGGAGCGTTACGTTAAGAAATAAACAACGAATTCCAATGGAACCTTTCGTTGCGCGACCAATTTGGCAGGGAATCATGCCGCCGCCAACGCAAAATCGCACATCAACCATCGGCGTCCCATCGCAGAAATCCCCCGCCAAATCAGCCACGCAACGAATAGAACCCTTCGCCGCGCGTCCGATCCAGCAGGGGACCCCCGCAACAAGACACCGGCAGCCAACACGCAGCCCCCACGTCAGCAGCAACATGGTTTAACAGAGAGTCAAAAATAACTTAATGAAGTATTTTATTTTGTGAATTGTCTTAAGTTGCGGCGGTAGCGGTTTCGCTCAGAAGAGTTGGGGGGGGGGGGGAGGCACTCTCCCGTCTCTTTGGCCTCTTCGACCTTGAAGGCAAGGCAGGGCGGGGAGTGGCCGGGGTGGCAGGGAGGGGGTCGGACTCTCTTCAGGGAGACGGGGAGGGGGAGGGGGGAGCGGGCGGGCGGGGAGCTGGGGCGGGAGGGCGGGGCTGGGTGGGGTTGCGGGCGACTTTCCGGGAGACGGCTCTCATGAGAAAGTCGTTCGAGGAGGGAGGTCCTCCGAGAATCGGCTCTCCGCTGGTGCTGAGGAGGCCGGGGAGGCGGGGCCTGAGTCGGTGTTCGACTCGGCTGGTTGGGCTGGGGAGCGAGGTGCCGGTGGATCAGCGGCAATGGCGCCTTCGAGGTCCGACAGAGATGCCTCGGGGAGCTGGGGTGGTGGTCGGGGGTCTGTCGGTTGGGGGGTCTGGCGGGAGGCCGGTGGGGTGGGGTGGGGGGGAGGTTCCGGGAGGGGGGAGGGGCGGCCAAGCGCCGGGGGCGAGACCTGGGCTGAGAGAGGAGGAGGGCGGGGCGTCCGGTGGGCGCCGACTGTCGCCGCGCTTCAAGCGCTCCGCCTCGCGAGCGAGGCCCCAGGCCCTACACCGGCGGTCCCAGGCCGGGTGGGCCTGGTCGCACGTGGCGCAGCGTGCTGCGCGCGTGCACCCTTCGGTGCCGTGCTCGCCAGCGCACCGACCACAGGTGGCGGTGCGCACCCGGCAGGTCCACTTGAGGTGGCCGTAGTGCCAGCACTGCTGACACTGCCGGGGGGGGGGGGGGGAGATCCACTCCCTGACGGGGGCAGCCACGTACCCACAGTGGATGTGGGTAGGCAGCTCCTTGCCTCGGAAGCGGAGCCGAATCAGCGGGTTGGGCTGATCGGGTCGCCGCTTCGATGGCGACAGGCGAGTCACCTCGCACACCCCTTGGTGTGCGAGTTCCCGGAGGAGGTCGTCCTCCGAGAGCTCGGCCACGTCTGAGCACCATGCCAGACCCTCCACGGAGTTGAGGTGCGCCGGGGCCTCCACGGCGACCTTCACTCCGATGAAGGTGGTCCGTCCCATGACACTGACGTTCTGTTGGGACGTCAGTGTCTCGATCAGGAGTGCTCCTGACCGAATGGGTTTTGCGCTGGCTACGTCGCCACAGATGGCGACCAGCCAGCGCCGGACCAGGAACGGGTTGACATTCCTAAATGGAATGCCATCCGCTCGCCACATAAGGAGGCAAGCGGGCCCGTCCGGGGGGTGGGGTCGGGAGGAGCCGTGCTCCGGGTCGGACCCTGGGAGGCCCCTGAGGGGAGCGGGGAGTGGATCCGACCGGGGAGGTGCGACGTCGCGCACCGGGGGGGGGACCCCAGAGGGGGGTCGGGCGGGTCGGGGGGACGGAGGGGCGGGGGGGGGGGGGGGGGGTCGCCATGACCGGAGGAGGGAGGGGAAAGTTAAAACAGGAACCTAAGTTTTACGTTAATTTTGCCACACACGACAGAACGTGTTGGCAACTGCAACTGCAAGTTAACTTAAAGACTGGAGGGGAACTAGACCGTGGAGGAGGCCTATTGCCAATCTAATGATTCTGCCTACTTAAAATATCTAAGAGGCTACCTATATAAGGGTCTAACGACCCTGCCACATGCACGTGGACAGGGTCCCGCACCCGGAAGCGGTGGAGGGCTGGAGCAGGCTGTCTGGAAGGCGTCGTGGTCCGATGTCGATGAAGGATCGAGAAATATCTGGATCGGCCACTCAGCGACAAATGCGACCACATTTCATAATGCGCATGCGCGAATCGACATAGAGGTGGCCTGCTCCGAGCGGCGAATGCAAGGTTATATAACGGCGAATGTTTGTTATGGTTCGTAATGGCGGCGGGACGCGGAAGTTCGTGTCCGAGGCTTTCTCTTGAAAGAGCAGTTAAGTTGTTTTGGTCAGATAAAAATATTGGTGGCGTATATAATCCTTGGAAGGTAAGGATCCTTATGGTGTGAGTGTAGTTGCTGTAAATGTATTGGTTATTTAATAATATGGGAATGTGTATCGTCTTTTTCAATTATGGGATCCAACAATACTGAGTATTTGGTCTCTTATGACCTATAAAGGAAGTATTCAGCATCCATATTTTGTAATTTAAGATGGAGAATACACTAGTGTTGATTCAATGTATTTATAGTGATTTTCTAGTGATTCTCAAATGCCAGGGCATTAACCCTCGCCCTACGGGAGCTTGTTTCACCTTCGCCCTACGGGAGCTTGTTTCACCTTCGCCCTACGGGGCCTGACAGCCCCCCCATGTTAATTTCCAACTTCCAAACCAAGCAACTGAGAGCAATGCGGTAAGAACCAGCATGTTGCCTGTCATGAGAAGAATCTAACAGTATGCGATGTTTAGGTTTCAGGTCAACGGGTAACCTTCCAGGTCAAGTGATTACCTTGGACCTCGGATTTACCACCGTCCAGAACAGCGATTTTGCTCTTCAGAAAACCTCAAAATTAGAAATTGATAAATGTAAATAAAAAGGCATGTTCCTAGACCAGTTTTGGCTACCTAGAACCTCAAAATTAGAAATTGATAATGTAAATAAAAAGGCATGTTCCTAGACCAGTATTGGCTCAGAAATACAAAAAAAGTAGTTATTTGTTCGTATCTTGTCCAAAAATGTAAAAAGGTTATTAAAAAAATGACGTCATCAGTTTCTTACACTTAGGAAGCCATCACTCGGTCAATAATAGAGATATTGCTTTAAAATTTGGTATGAGTATTATCCATACTCCATTCTCTCACATATATTCTGTTTTTTTCTAATATCTTTGAAAATTTGATTTTGTGGGGATTTTTTCCAAAATAAAT
>JAXIVJ010010427.1:0-47217 GCA_036785665.1 Chirona hameri
CGGCACGGACGTCAAACTGGGAAGGCGGGCCGTGTCTGAGTGAACGAGTAAACTTCTTGTTTTTGGGGGTTGGGGTTCTCGTCACACAGTAGTCCGCGCTATAGCCATATGCCACCTGGGTGAGGTGGGGTGGGGTGGGGTGGGGTTGGGGGTGGGAGGGTGGGGAGGGTGGAGAGGGTGGGGGAGGGGTGGGGAGGGAACCTCCCCCTCCCAAGCGGTGAACCGAATGTTTTTTTTTTGTGGGTGGGGAGGGGAGTGGTTCTCGCTCCACCTCGTAAGTCCAGCCTAGTCAGCCTATGCTGCCGCGGGTGGGGAGGAGAACCACCCCCTCCGGGGCAGGAACCGAATGACTTGCGCCAGTTAGCCAGACTCGAACCCGGAACCCTTGGATTCCGAGTGAGACGCTCTACCAACTGAGGTCCTGAGCCACCCGGCCCCGGAACCGAATAGCCCTGTGCCAGTAGCCAAGACTCGAACCGGAACCCTTGGATTCTGAGTCCAACGCTCTACACGTTTTTTTTCCCCCCGGAACGGCCTATAGCCATTTTCCGGGGAGGGGCAATGACCTCTGGCAATTTGCCAGGCAAAAAAACTACGTTAACCGGGTTTATGTGACCCGGAGCAAACTAGGGACTAGGGCAGCTATTTTACGTTACTAATTACGGTTAACCGGTTTATTTGTACCCGGGAAAAATTATTTGTTCAAAGTAAATATAATGATCTAACATTACGTTAAGTATTTCGTTCAAGGTCAAATTTAATATCTAGCATTACGTTAAGTATTTCGTTCAAGGTCAAAAATAAGTAAACACGAGACACACATACATACATATTTTATTACATACACTTGAACAGTGTCAGTGTTGGTGGAGCCGTGGGGGTGCCGTCATTGCAACAACGGGAGACTGTTGCCCAGTCTCCCTGGCTCCGGCGCCTCGGCGAGGACCTGGTTGTGGGGTGTATTTAGCTGGGCGAAAAGTCCTGAATAATAGAAAAAAACAGCGTCTAAGGCAAAGGGAAAAAAACCTGCGCGGTGGGCCAAAAATGGCGCAAGGCCAAAAATCCCTGTTATATTTGTTTAGCTAAACGTGTTTGGTAGAGATAATCTAAGAGGGGACCTATCAATTCAGGATAACTATCACCTAACAGTGTAAAAACAGTTTGACGGGGTGGATACTGCACCGCAGCGCAGCGGACACCCGCACCGCAGCGCAGTGGAGTGAGCACCGCACCGCAGCGCAGCGCAGCGGCCACCGCACCGCAGCGCAGCATCGGCATCTGTGATCAGGGGCGGGTGTTCATCAATCCGCCGCCAACGCAAAACCGCTCATCAACCATCGGCGTCCCATCGCATGAAATCCCCCCGCCAAAGCAAGCCACGCAACGAACAGCCACGGCACAGAACCCTTCGCCGCGCGGGCGATTCCAGCAGGAGGCCCCCCGCAACAAGACACCGGCAGCCAACACGCAACCCCACGTCGGCAGCAACATGATTTAACATACTGCACCGCAGCGCAGCGGGACACCACACCGCAGCGCAGTGGAGTGAGCACCGCACCGCAGCGCAGCGGCCACCGCACCGCAGCGCAGCATCGGCATCTGTTATCAGGGGCGGTGTGTTCAACTACTCGGCTTTGGCAAAGAGCGGAGTAGAGGGGGAGAGGAGGGTTGGGAGGAGCATTACGTTAAGAAATGAACAAACGAATTCCAATGGAACCTTTCGTTGCGCGACTGATTTGGCAGGGAATCATGCCGCCGCCAACGCAAAACCGCACATCAACCATCGGCGTCCCATCGCAGAAATCCCCCGCCAAATCACGCACGCAACGAATAGAACCCTTCGCCGGCGCGGTCCGGATCCAGCAGGGGGCCCCCCGCCACAAGACACCGGCAGCCAACACGCAACCCCTGCGTCGGCAGCAACATGTTTTAACATACTGCACCAGCCAGCCGTCGCGCGGACACCGGGGCACCGCAGCGCAGTGGAGTGGGCACCGCACCGCAGCGCGTGGAGTGGGACGCACCGCAGCGCAGCGGCCATCGCGCCGCAGCGCAGCGTCGGGATCTGGTAACAGAATGCGAAATACTGCACCGCAGCGCATTGGCGGGTGTGGATACTGCACCGCAGCACAGTGGAGACTGCACCGCAGCGCAGCGGCCACCGCGCCGCAGCGCAAGCATCGGCATCCTGTGATCAGGGCGGGGTGTACAATTAGAAGGCTCTGGCAAGAGCGGAGTAAAGGAGGGAGGAGGGCTGGGAGGAGCGTTACGTTAAGAAGTGAACAACGAATTCCAATGGAACCTTTCGTTACGCGAACTGGTTTGGCAGGGAATCATGCCTGCCGCCAACGCAAAACCGCACATCTACCATCGGCTCCCATCGCAGAAATCCCCCGCCAAAATCAGCCACGCACGAATAGAACCCTTCGCCGCGCGGCGATCCAGCAGGGGGCCCCCGCAACAAGACACGCGCAGCCAACACGCAACATCCCACGTCAGCAGCAACATGATTTAAACAGTTAGTCAGAAAGTTATTTCTGACTGGTTTGGCAGGGAATCATGCCGCCGCCAACGCAAAACCGCAACATCAACCATCAGCGTCCCATCGCAGAAATCCCCCGCCAAATCAGCCACGCAACGAATAGAACCCTTCGCCCGCGCCCGGCGACCCAGCAGGGGACCCCCGCAACAAGAACCGGCAGTCAACACGACAACTCCCACTGTCAGCAGCAGCACGATTTAACAGTTAGTCAGAAATAACTTAATGAAGTATTTTATTGGAGGTGATTTATTTTTTCTTGTTGAACCGTCTCAAATTGCGGCGGTAGCGGTTACGTTCAGAGGAGCTGGGGCGGGAGGGGCTCTCTGTCTTATAGGGCGAGGGAGCTGGGAAGGAGGGTGGGGGGAGGGGAGGGATGCGGGGGAGAGGGTCGGACTCTCTTCGAGGGAGACGGGGAGGGGGGAGGGGGGAGCGGGCGGGCGGGGAGCTGGGGGCGGGCGGGCGGGGAGCTGGGGCGGGGAGGCGGGGCGACTGCGGGGGGTTGCGGGCGACTTTCCGGGAGACGGCTCTCATGAGAGTCGTCCGAGGAGGGGAGGTCCTCCGAGAATCGGCTCTCCGCTGGTGCTGAGGAGGCCGGAGGCGGGGCCTGAGTCGGGTGTTCGACTCGGCTGGTTGGGCTGGGGAGCGCGGTGCCGGTGGGATCAGCGGCAACGGCGCCTTCGAGGTCCGACAGAGACTGCCTCGGGAGAGCTGGGGTGGTGTCGGGGGGGTCTGTCGGTTGGGGGGTCTGGCGGGAGGCCGGTGGGGTGGGGGGAGGTTTTCCGGGAGGTGGGAGGGGCGGCCAAGCACCGGGGGCGAGACCTGGGCTGAAGAGAGGTGGAGGGCGGGGGCGTCTGGGTGGGCGCCGACTGTCGCCCGCGCTTCAAGCGCTCCGCCTCGCGAGCGAGGCCCCAGGCCAAACAACCGGCGGTCCCAGGCCGGGTGGGCCTGGTCGCACGTGGCGCAGCGTGCTGCGCGCGTGCACCCTTCGGTGCCGTGCTCGCCAGCGCACCGACCACAGGTGGGCGGTGCGCACCCGGCAGGTCCACTTGAGGTGGCCGTAGTGCCAGCACTGCTGACACTGCCGGGGGGGGGGGGATCTCAACTCCCTGACGGGGGCAGCCACGTACCCACAGTGGATGTGGGTAGGCAGCTCCTTGCCGCGGAAGCGGAGCCGAATCAGCGGGTTGGGCTGATCGGGTCGCCGCTTCGTTGCGACAGGCGAGTCACCTCGCACACCCCCTTGGTGTGCGAGTTCCCCGGAGGAGGTCGTCCTCCGAGAGCTCGGCCACGTCTGGGCACCATGCCAGACCCTCCACGGAGTTGAGGTGCGCCGGGGCCTCCACGGCGACCTTCACTCCGATGAAGGTGGTCCCGTCCCATGACACTGACGTTCTGTTGGGACGTCAGTGTCTCGATCAGGAGTGCTCCCTGACCGAATGGGTTTTTGCGCTGGCTACGTCGCCACAGATGGCGACCAGCCAGCGCAGGACCAGGAACGGGTTGACATTCCTAAATGGAATGCCATCCGCTCGCCACATAAGGAGGGCAAGCGGGGCCCGTCCGGGGAGTGGGGGTCGGGGGGGGGGGGGAGCCGTGCTCCGGGTCGGACCCTGGGAGGCCCCTGAGGGGAGCGGGAGTGGATTCGACCGGGGAGGTGCGACGTCGCGCACCGGGGGGGGGGGGGACCCCAGAGGGGGGGTCGGGCGGGTCGGGGGGACGGAGAGGGGCGGGGGGGGGTCGCTATGACCGGGAGGAGGGAGGGGAAAGTTAAAACAGGAACCTAAGTTTTTACGTTAATTTGCCACACACGACAGAACGTGTTGGCAACTGCAACTGCAAGTTAACTCAAAGACTGGAGGGGAACTAGACCGTGGAGGAGGCCTATTGCCTATCTAATGATTCTGCCTACTTTAAAAATATATAAGAGGCTACCTATCTAAGGGTCTACGACCCTGCCACATGCACGTGGACAGGGTCCCGCACCCGGAAGCGGTGGAGGGCTGGAGAAGGCTGTCTGGAAGGCGTCCGTGGTCCGATGTCGATGAAAGGATGAACGCTCTAACGCTGTCCATCTTCTCGCCCGCACGGGCGCCCGGGCCGGCTTACTTGCGCATGCGCACTTGGTTGCGAGTGAATGGCGGCGTGCCGCAGTGCTGTGCGGCACAGCTATCAGTGTTGTGCGGCGCAGCCATCCCCCGGCCGGTCCGACGTCAGCTGACGGGCGCGGCGGCGGCTCGCTCGCGTATATACATCGGACAACTGATTTACGCCGTAGGGTATTTAGTGGGATATTTAGCCCTGCAAAATACCACATGGCCCTTGTGGAAACGGCCATATCTCAACAAGGATTTCTACTACCGCTGCGAACTTCACGCCAACGATCCTCTGTTCCGGAAATCTTCGGAATATACTTATATTTTCGGAAACACACTGCAAACGCTCCCCCAAACTTGACGACGTACCGGATGCTAAGAACGTCCGTGAAGTTAGTGTCTTGTCTTATTCAGCGACGGATGCAAATTTGGCCCAAACCTCGGCCCCAAGGTCGATTCTGACACGCTGATCAGGAATATGACCTTCATTTTTGTTTTGTTCAAGGTCATCTTCAAGGTCAAATTCGAGATCAAAGGAGTACCAAGTACAAACATAAGTACCACATAACGTCCCCGAATTGATTGCCTGATCCCTTCAAGTGATCCCAGATGATGGACAGGGCCCATATCTAACGTCCGTCACCGTGACCTGACCCGTGACCTTGACTTTGAAGGTCAAATTCGAAGTCAAAGGACGGGGTACAGCATGTTCCGAATGTATTGCCGGATCCCTTTCCAAAGTGGGTCCCAGGAGATGACAGCCTGGTCCCGTATCTAACGTCCATATCTAACGACCCCGTCCTTTGACCTCGATTTGACCTCGAAGATGACCTTGAACAGAAAATGAAGGTCATATTCGTGATCAGCGTGCCAGAATTGACCTTTTGCCCGAGGTTTGGGCCAAATTTGAATCCGTCGCTGAATAAGGCGCTAAATAAGTCGCTAACTCACGGACGTTTTGCATCCGGTATATGTTGTCAAGTTTGGGTGAGCGTTTGGAGTGGTGTTTCCGAAAATATAATATATTTGGGCCATCTGGACCAAACGCATCCGATCTGTGAGGAAAGGATAATTACGACAGCTTAACAATGATAATTACGACAGCCTCAAAGGCAAGTGAATATTCAACAGTTCTGGTTTACGCGTCAGGCGATTTGAAGATCTCCGGAACGGAGGATCGTAGGCATAAAGTTCGCAGCGGTAGTAAGAAATCCTTGGTTGAAGATATGGCCGTTTTCACCTACGGCCATGGGGTATTTGCAGGGCTAAATATATCACTAAATACCCTATGGCGTAAATCAGTTGTCCGATGTATATACGCGGCTCGCTCCTCTTGACGTCACTCCAGCGCATGCGCACTAGTTGCGGCGCACCAGACGTCCCCAAGACGTGCTGATCCGGGAGGTCCAGGGTGGACGACAACTAGCCAGCCTGCTCCAGCCCTCCACCGCTTCCGGGTGCGGGACCCTGTCCACGTGCATGTGGCAGGTCGTTAGACCCTTATATAGGTAGACTCTAGATATTTTTTAAGTAGGCAGATTCAATAGATTGGTAATAGGCCTCCTCCACGGTATAGGTCCCCTCCAGTCTTTGAGTTAACTTGCAGTTGCAATTGCCAACTACGCTCTGTCGTGTGTGGCAAATTAACGTAATCAGTTAGAACCTATCCTTCCTCCTCTGAGCCACGACGATGGCTACCCCCCCGGAACCCCGCCACCCCCCCCCCCCCCCCCCCCCCCCCCCCTTCCCCCCCCCCACCCCCCGGTGCGCGACGTCCGCACCTCCCCGGTCGGATCCACTCCCCGCTCCCCTCAGGGGCCTCCCAGGGTCCGACCCGGAGCACGGCTCCCCCCCCCCCCCCCCCCCGGACGGGCCCGCTTTGCCTCCTTATGTGGCGAGCGGATGGCATTCCATTTAGGAATGTCAACCCAGTTCACGGTCCGGGCGCTGGCTGGTCGCCATCTGTGGCGACGTAGCCAGCGCAAAACCCGTTCGGTCAGGAGCACTCCTGATCGAGACACTGTACGTCCCAACAGAACGTCAGTGTCATGGAGACGGACCACCTTCATCGGAGTGAAGGTCGCCGTGGAGGCCCCGGCGCAACCTCAACTCCGTGGAGGGTCTGGCATGGTGCCCAGACGTGGCCGACCTCTCGGAGGACGACCTCCTCCGGGAACTCGCACACCAAAGGGGTGTGCGAGGTGACTCGCCTGTCCGCCAACGAAGCGGCGACCCGATCAGCCCAACCCGCTGATTCGGCTCCGCTTCCGCGGCAAGGAGCTGCCCTACCCACATCCACTTGTGGGTACGTGGCTGCCCCCGTCAGGGAGTGGATCCCCCCCCCCCCGGCAGTGTCAGCAGTGGCTGGCACTACGGCCACCTCACAGTGGACCTGCCGGGTGCGCACCGCCACCTGTGGTCGGTGCGCTGGCGAGCACGGCACCGAAGGGTGCACGCGCGCAGCACGCTGCGCCACGTGCGACCAGGCCACCCGGCCTGGGACCGCCGGTATAGGGCCTGGGGCCTCGCTCGCGAGGCGGAGCGCTTGAAGCGCGAGGAGAAGCGCGACAGTCGGCGCCCCACCGGACGCCCCGCCCTCCTCCTCTCTCAGCCCAGGTCTCGCCCCCCGGCGCTTGGCCGCCCCTCCACCCCTCCCGGAACCTCCCCCACTTCACCGGCCTCCCGCCAGGACCCCCCCCCCTCCCCAACCGACAGACCCACTCCGACCACCACCCCCAGTTCCCCGAGGCCCTCGAAACGGCGCCGCTGCCGCTGATCCACCGGCACCACGCTCCCCAGCCCAACCAGCCGAGTCGAACACCGACCTCAGGACCCGCCTCCTCGGCCTCCTCAGCACCAGCGGAGAGCCGATTCTCGGAGGACCTCCCCTCCTCGGACGACTCTCTCATGAGAGCCGTCTCCCGGAAAGTCGCCCGCAACCCCGCCCAGTCCCCGCCCTCCCCGCTCCAGCTCCCCGTCCTGCCCACTCCCCCCTCCCCCCCTCCCCGCTCTCTGAAGACCAGCCAGACCCTCTCTCCCGACATCCCTCTCCCTCCCCTCACCCCCACCCCCACCCCGGGCTCCCTGAAGGAGAGTCCGACCCCCTCCCTGCCACCCCCGGCCACTCCCCCGCCCTGCTTTGCCTTCAAGGTCGAAGAGGCCAAAGAGACGGGAGAGTGCCCCCCCCCCCACTCTTCTTGAGCGAAACCGCTACCGCCGCAACTTAAGACCAATTCACAAACAGGAAAAAATAAAACACCTCCGATAAAATACTTCATTAAGTTATTTTTGACTCTGTTAAACCATGTTGCTGCTGACGTGGGGGCTGCGTGTTGGCTGCCGGTGTCTTGTTGCGGGGGTCCCCTGCTGGATCGGCCGCGCGGCGAAGGGTTCTATTCGTTGCGTGGCTGATTTGGCGGGGGATTTCTGCGATGGGACGCCGATGGTTGATGTGCGATTTTGCGTTGGCGGCGGCATGATTCCCTGCCAAATCGGTCGCGCAACGAAAGGTTCCATTGGAATTCGTTGTTCATTTCTTAACGTAACGCTCCTCCCAACCCTCTTCTCCCCTTTACTCCGCTCTTGACAGAGCCGAGTAATTGAACACCCGCCCAGATCACAGACGCCGATGCTGCGCCGCGGTGCGGTGGCTGCTGCGCTGCGGTGCAGTGTCCACTCCACTGCGCTGCGGTGCGGTGTCCGCTGCGCTGCGGTGCAGTATGTTAAATTATGTTAAATCACGTTGCTGCCGACGTGGGGTTGCGTGTTGGCTGCAGGTGTCTTGTTGCGGGGGTCCCCTGCTGGATCGGCCGCGCGGCGAAGGGTTCTATTCGTTGCGTGGCTGATTTGGCGGGGGATTTCTGCGATGGGACGCCGATGGTTGATGTGCGGTTTTGCGTTGGCGGCGGCATGATTCCCTGCCAAATCAGTCGCGCAATGAAAGGTTCCATTAGAATTCGTTGTTAATTTCTTAACGTAATGCTCCTCCCAACCCTCCTCTCCCCTCTACTCCGCTCTTGCCAAAGCCGAGTAGTTGAACACCCGCCCCTGATCACAGATGCCGATGCTGCGCTGCGGTGCGGTGACCGCTGCGCTGCGGTGCGGTGCTCACTCCACTGCGCTGCGGTGCGGTGTCCGCTGCGCTGCGGTGCAGTATGTTAAAACATGTTGCTGCCGACGCGGGGTTGCGTGTTGGCTGCCGGTGTCTTGTTGCGGGGGCCCCCTGCTGGATCGGCCGCGCGGCGAAGGGTTCTATTTGTTGCGTGGCTGATTTGGCGGGGGATTTCTGCGATGGGACGCCGATGGTTGATGAGCGTTTTGCGTTGGCGGCGGATTGATTCCCTGCCAAATCAGTCGCGCAACGAAAGGTTCCATTGGAATTCGTTGTTCATTTCTTAACGTAATGCTCCTCCCAACCCTCCTCTCCCCTCTACTCCGCTCTTGCCAAAGCCGAGTAGTTGAACACCCGCCCCTGATCACAGATGCCGATGCTGCGCTGCGGTGCGGTGGCCGCTGCGCTGCGGTGCGGTGCCCATTCCACTGCGCTGCGGTGCGGTGTCCGCTGCGCTGCGGTGCAGTATCCACCCCGTCAAACTGTTTTACACTGTTAGGTGATAGTTATCCTGAATTGATAGGTCCCCTCTTAGATTATCTCTACCAAACACGTTTAGCTAAACAAATATAACAGGGATTTTTGGCCTTGCGCATTTTTGGCCCACCGCGCAGGTTTTTTCCCCTTTGCCTTAGACGCTGTTTTTTTTAATATTATTCAGGACTTTTCGCCCAGCTAAATACACCCCACAACCAGGTCTTGCCGAGGCGCCGGAGCCAGGGAGACTGGCAACAGTCTCCCGTTGTTGCAATGACGGCACCCCCACGGCTCCACCAACACTGACACTGTTCAAGTGTATGTAATAAAAATATGTATGTATGTGTGTCTCGTGTTTTACTTATTTTTGACCTTGAACGAAATACTTAACGTAATGCTAGATATTATATTTGACCTTGAACGAAATACTTAACGTAATATTATAATTACTTGAACAATAAATTTTCCGGGTTTACATAAACCGGTTAACGTAATTAGTAACGTAAAATAGCTACCCTAGTCCCTAGTTTGCTCCGGGTCCACATAAACCGGTTAACGTAGTTTTTTGCCTGGCAAATTGCCAGAGGTCAAATTGCCAGAGCCATTTTCCGGGGAGGGGCCCCGGAAAATGGCTATAGGCCGTTCCGGGAAAAAAGAGGTCCAGGGCACTGCTTCAATAACATCCGAAAGGTTCTGATAGAATTCGGGTGTTATTGTAGCCAGCCTTCTCCGTTTCCGGGTGCGGGACCCTGTTCACGTGTTTGTGGCAGGGTCATTAGACCCTTAGATAGGTAGCCTTTTAGCTCTTTTTAGGTAGGTAGATTCATTATATTTATTTTTGAATTGGCAGTAGGTCCCCTCCATGAATTAGGTCCCCTTCATTTTTTCTAGTTTAATTTGAAGTTGCCAACACGCTCTGTCGTGTGTGGCAAGGTTAACCCGCGCGGCGCTGGGGGGGGGGGGGGTAAATTTTACCCCCCTCCCGGATTTTCTCCATAACTTGACAACTATGACAGATATCAAAGTGAAACTTACGGTAGCTTATGGTGCATCAATTCTACGTCTTCTGCCATTTAAAAAAAAAACGTGATTTTTTTTGGCAGATAATGAAGTTTTAGTGACGTCATGCCATGGCATTTTTGGTGAAAAATGTTAAATGTTTGAAAAATCGTAGAAAATAGCGTGTTGATGCAAATCGCAAATAAAAGGCGTCAAAAGAAAGGAAGTAACATTGTCCTTAAAATGGCTATCTCGGATTTTCAAAATTTTGGGTTTTTGACCCGAAAATGCAAACAAAAACAAAAATTGGGAAGAATTTCCACAAGTCTTTTTTGAAGATTTTCAAAAAAACGGAAGATATATTAGAGAACCGAGTATCAACGATACTCAAACCAAATTTGAAAGCAATATCTTTATTTTTGACTGACTTATAGCTCTCTAAGTATAAGTAACTCATGACGTCATTTTTTTTAATTGCGTTTTCTGGCTTTTACTGACCAGATACAGACAAATAATTGTCACCACTGTATTTCTAAGACAAAACTAGTCTAGAAACATGCAATGGTTATATATATTTTACTAATTCAAATGTTGTCCTTATTGTGACCTGACCTTGACCTGAGGGCCATTATATGGGGTCAGGCTGTGAAAATGACTGCTTCTATCGAATTATACGTGTAAAATAACCCATAAAACATGTGTCGCATGGCTTTCGTAGACCTGTGACCTTTTGTGACCTGACCTTGACCTTGACCTTTGCTTACAATTTAACTTTTACTTATGCGGGAAATGCATTATGCATTCTGGAGCACTTTGTGAGATAATAGTTGCAATATAAGGCTTTGGATAGAAAGTATAGCCCGAAAACTAAAATACTTACATTTTGACATTTTACCTGACTGTGACCTGCCATGTGACCTTATTTTAAGAATTTCGAGTATGCATTCGATTCTTCTCGTTGAGAGCTTGCGATCGCCGCATTGCGCGTCTCGCTGCGGTTATTGGTTCGGAAGATACGAGGGGGGTAAAATGTACCCCCCCAGCGCCGCGCGTTCGGCTGGAGACCCCAGCGCCGCGCGGGTTAAAGTAAAAAGTTAGGTCCCAATTTAACTCTACCCTGGTCTTTTTCGCGCGCTGATGGCTTCCCCGACCCCCTCAGGGGTCTCCCGGTGCGCGACCGCGCCGCACCCCCCCCCCCCCCCCCCCCCGCCTGACGACGAAACCCCCAACGGCCCAGCGTTCCTGCTAATGAAGCAGGACGATGGAGTACCGTTCAGGTCGACCAACCCCTTCGCCATAAGGCGCTGGCTGAGGTCCATCTGTGGCGGGGACGTCGCCATGGCGAAGTCCATCCAGTCTGGCGCTCTTCTGATCCAGACATTGACTTGTCAGCAGAACGCCCCCCTGCTCGCCACCAAATCCTTCATCGGTGTAGCGGTGAAGGTTGAGGTCTCCCTCCACCTCAACTCGGTGGAGGGCCTTATGTGGTGCCCGGAGGTGGCTCGACTCTCAGAGGAGGAGGTCCTCTGGGAGCTGGAACCCCAGGGGGTGGTGGAGGTGGTGCGGCTCAAGTCCCAGAGACGAGAGCAGCCCAACCCCCTGGTCAGACTGCGGTTCCGCGGCCTCGAGCTGCCGAGCCGCGTCTACTGCGGATACATCAAGGTTACATACATCAGACGGTCCGCAAATGGATCCGGCCTCCACGACAGTGCCGGAAGTGCTGGGCCTTCAGCCACACCACCCAGGCCTGCCACGCACACCACACACCTATGGTCAGTGCGCGAACCAGCATCAGACCGACGGTTGCACCGCCGCAGCGAAGCGCTGCGCCGGGTGTGGCGACGCCCACACCGCCTGGGACCGGCACTGCCCGGTCCAGGCGGCGTTTGTGGAGGCGGACCGAGTCCGACAGGAACCCGGTTACCCCCAGCTCTGTACCCAACCCTGTCCCTCACCGCCTGGCCGCCGCTGCCCAACGCAGCCCAAACAGACCCCGCCCCCACCCCGCCGGACCCCGGCGCGCCCCCTCCGCCCCAGCCGGCAGCCCAGCCTAATCGGCCCCGAACCCCGCGGCCGGACTACCCACCCATGCCCTCCCTGCCCCGCTCCCAACCCCAGCCGAGTCTACCTCGGCTCCCTCGTCTCCCTCCGCCGGGTCACCCTCCCTCCGCCGGCAGACCCGATCCACGGGGTCGGATGACATCTCCTCGTCCGACGACGAGTCACTGATGCGGACCGCCTCTCTGAAGGCCGCCCGCTCCCCTTCCCAGCCTCGGTGCTCCCGCTCCAACTCCCCGCCCGCCCGCTCCTCCTCCCACCCCCCTCCCCGGGTCTCTGAGGAGAGCCCGACCCCTCCCCGTCATCCCGGTCATGCTCCCGCCCCGCCAGGCTCCCTGAGGGCAGGTCGAGCCGCCCCCGCTCCCCCCGACCTAGGCGTACCCGGGCGACCGCAGAGCGCGGTCTGGACAGCAGTTTTTAATGTATAATAATCAGGCAGAATTCGTCCTCCAATGGAATACAAGATCTCTTATATCCCATTGGGGGAAATTCAAACATTATATCCTAAATAATAATCCGTTAGTAGCCGCCGTTCAGGAAACCCAATTTATTGACGCCGAATTTAATAACTATACTTTCAAAATATCGGGCTATAGTCTTTATACAAATAACGTAAATGCATCACCGCGCCGAGGCGGCTCGGCTTTGCTTATTTCAAACCAACTCTTGCATCATCAAATTGACCTTAAAACAACCCTAGACACAGTCAGCGTCAATATTAAAATCGCTCAGCTAGAACTTACATTAATCTCTATTTATTTTCGTCCCACTGAGGACTTCGACATTGATTCTTTTTCTCAGCTTATTACAAATATTAACACCACGTGTTTGATTATGAGCGATTACAACGCACATCATCAAGCTTGGGGCTGCCGCACTAACTCACGGAGATGCCAATTATGCTGGACCTACTGGACCGGCATAGTTTGGTCTTCTTCAACGACCAATCACCCACACACATACACCACTCAGGAGGCGAGGTGACTTACAGCGCCATTGACCTCGCCTTTACCACACCACGCACCGCGACACTTTTTACATTTAACGCACAATCTGACCCTCTTTTTAGCGATCATTTCCCAATTCACTCAGAACTACAAGTCCCTTCAGGACAGACAAATTTGTACTCCCTGCCTAGATGGAACCTACGCAAAGCAGATTGGTTCTCCTTTCAAAAGCACATTGACACTAATCACCCCGTAAACTCCCAGACCGACATTAACACATTTATAAACACTATACTCGCATCAGCTCACCAATACATCACACACACACCCACACACACACACACACACCCACACCCACACACACACACACACACACCCACACCCACACCCACACACCCACACACCCACACACCCACACACCCACACACCCACACACCCACACACCCACACCCACACACCCACACCCACACCCACACCCACACACACACACACACACACACACACACACACACACACACACACACACACACACACACACACACACACACACACACACACACACACACACACACACACACACACACACACACACAATACCACCCGAGGCAGCGTACTGTCCTATGGTGGAACACAGAATGCCAGAGAGCTGAAGCCCTCCGGAAAAGAGCATTTAGGAAATTTCAAGCGTGTATTACTGTATAAAACGAAAACGTACGGAGGACCCGCTCTCTGGCTAAAACAATCATTAACAAAGCAAAAAAAAGAATCTTGGCAGGAATTACCATCTACCTTTAATCGATTTACCTCCCTTTCAAAAATTTGGACATTAATTAGATCATTTTCAAATAAAAGACCACCGTCATACAAAATCCCACACTTACACATCCACAACCAGGCACGTAGCCAGGATTTCGTCCAGGGGGGGGGGGGGGGGCGCCTCGAAAGGGCCCCTTCCCGAGCGTTGAAAGGCCCCCCCCAAAAAAAAACGCATGAAAAGGCACGTTACAAGGCTAGAAAATGCAGTATGGCAGGTATGGCATGGGCCATACCAACGTTTAGGAGCTGGAGTTAGCAAGCTGCCACCTCAACTTTGGAACAACCAGCGACACGAATTTGGAATCATCTATACCAACTTGGAATATTTTTTTAAGCTCAAGACCTGGAACTCTTAAACAAATTGCGCCGTGGAGCGGCGCGAACATTTTGAGTACTATGCCCTGGGTTGCTTTCTCATCAATGCGTCGCATTGCGTATGGTGCGTACCTCTAAAATCGCTATATTGTGCTTTTAAAAGTGCGGGGAAAAAGTGCTAAAGTGAACTATTTTGCCCAATAATATAGGAAAGTAGCAACATAACATGCGCCGAGAAGCTGACCGATTTTTCCCTAACCCGCATATAATTGAATTTGTAGTTAAATTGCGCTGCGGAGCGGCGCGAATTTTTTAGTTTTATTCCCTGTACAACTGTATTCTTACTGTTGAAAGGCCCAAGGTCCCTTCAGATCGTCTAAGGGCCCCTCTGACCTTTTCTACGCCCTTCCGACCTGTTCAGGGACTCATCTGGGATCCGCGAAGCGAAAAGATATGATGTGGAGTGGGTGATATATATAATACAAAGAGCGCTTACTCTACAGGACAAAATACAATCGGATCTTCCGAGTATATTGTAGCACCTTGACGAAGGGTGTTACAATATACCCGAAAGCTCCGCTTTAATATTTGCATTGTGGAGTAAGTCCTCTTTGTATTTAATCTTCGTCTGGGATCTCTACGTGCTTTAACCCTTCCGGTCTCACCAGATGCTCCTCTGACCTTCCAAGAAGCCCCTCTTGTGTGTCAAGGGGCCCATTCGGCCTGTTCAGAGGTCCTTCCGACCTGGCCAGGGACTGCACTGGCTGCTTTGTCGCCCTGCCGACATGCTCAGGGGCAGGGGCGGCGGATTGCGGGGCGCAGGGTACCCAAAGTCCCCCTCAAATGAAAATCCTGGGGAGGGGAAGGGTCATGTTGCCCCCAGATTGAGCAGGCTAAAATCGGGGGGGGGGCAAAACTACCCTTTGCCCCCCCCAGGATTTTCGACTGAGGGGAATTTTGGGTACCCTGACCCCGAAATCTGCCGCCCCTGCTCAGGGGCCCCTCCGACCTGCCCAGAGGCCACTCCAATCTGGCTAGGAACTCATCCGGCATGTTCAAGGGGCCTTCCGACCGGCCCAGGAACCGTTTTGGTCTAGCCAGGGGCCCCTCTGACTTGCCCAGGAGCCCCTCCGATCGGCCCAGCGACTTTTCTGGTCGGCCTGCGCTGGCTGCTTTGTCGCCCTGCCGACATGCTCAAGAGGCCCTCCGACCTGCCCTGGAGCCCCTCCGTGCTGGCCAGGGGCCACTTCGGCATGTTCAGGGGCCCTTCTTACCCGCCCAGGGGTCCTTTCCGTCTGGTCAGGGGCCCCTCTGATCTGCGCAGGGGCCCTTTTAACTTTCCAGGGGCTCTCTGGTCTTGCCAGGGACCCTTTAACCTTCTAAGGGGCCCTTCCGACCTAGCAAGGGACTGTACTGGCTGCTTTGTCGCCTTGCGACATGCTCCGAGGGCCCTCCGACCTGCCCTGGGGCCCCTCCGCGCTGGCTAGGGGCTTATTCGGCATGGTCAGGGGCCCTTCTGACCCACCTAGGGGCCCTTTCGATCTGGTCAGGGCCCCTCTGACCTGCACAGGGGCCCTCTTAACTTCCCAGGGGCCCTCTGGTCTGTCCAGGGGCCCTCCAACCTGCTCAGGGGCCCTTATGACCTGGCAAAGGACTGTGCTAACCGCTTTGTCGCCCTGTCGACATGCTCAGGGGCCTCACAACCTGCCCAGGGGCCCCTCTGTGCTGGCTAGGGGCCCATTCGACGTGTTCAGGGGGCCCTCTGACCCGCTCAGGGGCCCTTTCGGTCTGGCCAGGGGCCCCTCTGACATGCACAGGGCTCTTTTGAACGTTCAAGGGGCCCTCTGGTCTTTCAGAGAGGTCCCTGGTGGCCCTAAAGGGCCTCTGAAGTCCTCTAAACTCTCTAAAGACCACGCTTAGTGTAGTAAAGAGCCTATGATACCGCGCTTCGCGCGTTCTCGTCGGTCCTTTTCGGCGCGCGGAGCGCGCCGAAAAGGGCCCTCGCGCGCCAAAAAGGGCCCTCCTGGCCTCCAGGGGGGGGGGGGGGGGCGGCAGCCCCCGCCGCCCTCCCCTTGGCTTCGTGCCTGTCCACAACACATCTTACACGATCCCCCTAGAGGTGGCAACACAATTTGCTCAACACTACGCTAACATATCATCAACACAACAATGCTCACCAACTTTTACTAATCAACTTAACGATCAATTTCAATCTCTTAGCTTTGACTCTAACAACGTAGAAATCTATAACTCTCTCTTCACCAACTCAGAACTAACATATGCTATTAGTAAATGTGATAAAACTTCTGTATGGCCATATCAAATTGACTACTCCTTCTTTAAAAATTTAACCGAGACTGGTCTCTCTAATTTACTAACAGCCTTCAATACTATGTGGTTTGAAGGCACATTCCCTGAACCTTGGCATAGTAGTACGCTAATCCCTATCCTAAAATCTCGCAAACCTAAATCTTCTGCCGCTAGCTATCGCCCTATTTCTCTAACTAGTTGCGCATGTAAACTATTCGAACGCATGGTTAATGGACGTATCAGGACATACATCGAATCAAATAATTTACTTTCCCCATTCCAAAGTGGTTTTCGACCTGGTTTCGATTCACGGCGGACAATTTAGTTGGTCTTATTGACTCTGTCCAGCGTGGCTTTCGAGGAAGAGAGGTCACAGTCGTCCTCTTCCTTGACTTGATAGCTGCGTTTGACAGAGTCAATAAGACCGCACTTTTAGTAAAGGTCCATAAGGCCGGAATCCGAGGTAGACTCGACACTCGTCTTTCGTTCATCCCACATTTTAATGATTTAGTGCAGAGATGTACGCGATGAATTAATATTATGAAGTCTTTAACCCGCGACTTACTGGGAGAGGGCTATTTCCCCCCTCCCGTTATTTTGCAATAACTCATAAACGAATACCACTATCGTCACCAAACTTGCAGTACCTTCTCTCACATCAATTCTACACATGTTGGCAAAAGGAAAAATATGAGGATATGATAGGTCAACCGGGAATGACGTCAGAGTGATGTCATGTTCTTCAGTTTTTCTTGCAAAATAATGGTTTGCGGAAAACGCTGTCAAAAATACGATGTTTGAGATAAACTCAATTGTCTTACATCAAATTACTGACAATAGACCGGGCTATCAAACTGCTATCTCGGAATTTTGAGTTTGTTTGAAATGGAAAAAAAATGAGAAATCCAAATACATTTTTTTTTAACAGAATTTTCAAAGAATATCCGAATTATCCGAAAACCGGAATAAATGTGATCGAGACGTGTTCGGTGAATATGTGTACCAAATTTGAAGTCGATATCTTCAAAAATGACTCGCTGGCTGACGCAATTCGCTGCGCGCGATGAGCGCCAGCGAGCGGCCACTGCCATCTCTTCACTCGCCTACAGCCACAAAGGCCGAGGGCCGCGTGGCCCCCGGCGACGTATACGCAGGCGCTGGCAACAGTCCCAAACAGACCCGCCACCACCAAGCAGGCCGCACCCCACCGACCGCCCCAGTCGCTCCGCACGTGCCCGCCTCCAGCCGCTCACTGGCGGATCCAGCCTTCCAATATGGGGAGGGGGCTAATTTCACTGGGGGCCTTCTGGGCCCCAGGGGCCTCAATATAACCTAAAATGTACCCCCATGTTTTCCCTTTGCGGACTTGGGCTATTTTTTCGATATGCTATTCATACGTGTAAGGACGTGTCAATTAAGTGCAAAAATAAAATTTATGGACATTTGCCTCCAAATATCTAAAATTATGTCATTTTACATGCTATTTTATATACAATTGTTATTCGCTAATACCCTTTGACTGAATAAAGCTAGAATGGCACGGTAAACGTCATTTTATTGTTATCATCCAGACGCGTTGAATGTTGTGCAGCATGACTTCTTTCTGACATTTGATGACATTGACCTTAGGTAAGGTCACGGCGCAAGGTCACCTTTCCAAATTTGACCTACACGGCGATGTTATATATTTTTGAACTTGTCTTGAAGATAGGAATTCATTGGTATTAAAATAATTGCGCGATCGTTGATGATTATAAAGCAAACTGATACATTTTCGGGCTTTCTTTACACCGAGAAGGCCCCTGGGCACCGGTTGAGCTCAGGGCACAACATAAGTTACCATTGTGGCCTATGGGAGAATGACGGGTACCGCACAATTCCCCCAAAAATCACTTAGAGAACCCATTCTACTACCATCACCTTCCCTTTATCCCACCGAAGGTGCACAACGCAAGACGTGACCTATCCAGGTCACCGTTTGACCTCAGGTCACCTGGAAAGGCGATAATATCGACCGTTACAAGCCTTCAACACAGCTGTATTGAAGGCTTGGTTTTGGTAGCTGTTTATGACTCATAAAACGAAAATTTGAATTTAGAGCATTTCGACAGAAAAAAAAAGTGTATTCTACTCAACAAGAGCTTTCAAATGAGCACACGCGGAGGTCTGTACGACGACTTTGATTTTTGACTTTTGGGTAGGGGTAGTTTTGGGTACTTATGGAGGCCCGGGGGGACCAAAACTCAAAGGAGGGGGACCAGATATGGTCAGCATATTATTTGTGTAAAGGAGCACCCCGTTTTGGATGGGCAGCTTGCACGGACAATTTTTTTTTTTTTTTTGGGGGGGGGGCAGCCTGTATTCCCGAACACCACGTATGACCCACAGCCTGTCATTCCCGAACACCACGTATGACCCACAACCTGTCATTCCTGAACACCACGTATGACCCACAGCCTGTCATTCCCGAACACCAAGTATGACCCACAGCCTGTCATTCCCGAACACCATGTATGACCCACAGCCTGTCATTCCCGAACACCGCGTATGACCCACAGCCTGTCATTCCCGAACACCACGTATGACCCACAGCCTGTCATTCCCGAACACCACGTATGACCCACAGCCTGTCATTCCCGAACACCACGTATGACCCACAGCCTGTCGTTCCCGAACACCACGTATGACCCACAGCCTGTCATTCCCAAACACCAAGTATGACCCACAGCCTGTCATTCCCGAACACCACGTATGACCCACAGCCTGCCATTCCCGAACACCACGTATGACCCACAGCCTGTCATTCCTGAACACCACGTATGACCCACAGCCTGTCATTCCCGAACACCACGTATGACCCACAGCCTGTCATTCCCGAACACCACGTATGACCCACAGCCTGTCATTCCCGAACACCACGTATGACCCACAGCCTGTCATTCCCGAACACCACGTATGACCCACAGCCTGTCATTCCCAAACACCAAGTATGACCCACAGCCTGTCATTCCCGAACACCACGTATGACCCACAGCCTGCCATTCCCGAACACCACGTATGACCCACAGCCTGTCATTCCCGAACACCACGTATGACCCACAACCTGTCATTCCCGAACACCATGTATGACCCACAGCCTGTCATTCCCGAACACCATGTATGACCCACAGCCTGTCATTCCCGAACACCACGTATGACCCACAGCCTGTCATTCCCGAACACCACGTATGACCCACAGCCTGTCATTCCCGAACACCACGTATGACCCACAGCCTGTCATTCCCGAACACCACGTATGACCCACAGCCTGTCATTCCTGAACACCACGTATGACCCACAGCCTGTCATTACCGAACACCACGTATGACACACAGCCAGTCATTCCCGAACACCACGTATGACCCACAGCCTGTCATTCCCGAACACCACGTATGACCCACAGCCTGTCATTCCCGAACACCACGTATGACCCACAGCCTGTCATTCCCGAACACCACGTATGACCCACAGCCTGTCATTCCCGAACACCACGTATGACCCACAGCCTGTCATTCCCGAACACCACGTATGACCCACAGCCTGTCATTCCTGAACACCACGTATGACCCACAGCCTGTCATTACCGAACACCACGTATGACCCACAGCCTGTCATTCCCGAACACCACGTATGACCCACAGCCTGTCATTCCCGAACACCACGTATGACCCACAGCCTGTCATTCCCGAACACCACGTATGACCCACAGCCTGTCATTCCCGAACACCACGTATGACCCACAGCCAGTCATTCCCGAACACCACGTATGACCCACAGCCTGTCATTCCCGAACACCACGTATGACCCACAGCCTGTCATTCTCGAACACCACGTATGACCCACAGCTTGTTATTCCCGAACACCATGTATGATCCACAGCCTGTTATTCCCCAAGTCCATATAAGCTGGCAATCGTGGTCGAGATAGCTCCCTCGTTAGGTTCCTCCCAAGGTCCATGCATATACTGCGAGTATTCGCCACTTTGACTGACTGATTGTCTGCCAATCGCACGTCCCTGGTCTGATCTGTGTTGAAGTCTGTTGGCATTGCCAGTGGTCCAGCAGCAGGGCGTCACCAGCGGGGGTCGCACCACAGCACAGTGGGCGAGAACGGCCTTTTAGCGCGACACGGCATGTCTGCTTCAATTTACGGCATCGGTTTGAACATGTAGCATATCAATCGATAGCTGATGAATCAGGGAGCTCAAAATATGCACTTTCTTTGATCTGGGTTTAACCCGGTATTGACCGGGGAGACAAATATTGCCCTGCCCCCCCTTGTTATCTCCGGAACCAATGATCGCAGCGAGACGCGCAAGGCGGCATTCAAAAGCTCAGGGGCAGCAGCTCTCAGTGACTCGCATCTAAAGCATACTAGAAATTGTGGAATTGAGGTCACATATTAGGTCAAACTCGGGTCAAAAGTCAAAATCGAGGCATTTGAGTTTATGGGCCATACTTTCCATCCAAAGCCTTTGATTGCGACCATGATCACCCAAAATGCTCCCAAAGGTAGAATACACATCCCGCATGAGCTAAAGTGAGATTCTTGGTCAAGGTCAAGGTCAGGTCACAAAAGGTCACTATGCGCAGAAAATCTACGAAAGTGATGCGACACATGTTTTATGGGCTACTGTATACGTATACTTCGATAGTGATAGTCATTTTACAATCTGACCTCATTTAGCAGAAGTTAGTGTAAAGCTCAGCTCAGATCAAGGTCAGGTCACATAAGGTACAAATTTGAAATTGATAAATATAAATACAAAAGGCTTGTTTCTAGACTGGTTTTGTCTCAGAAATACAGTGCTGGCATTTATTTGTCTGTATCTGGTCAATAAAGGCCAAAAACGCAATAACAAATATGACGTCATGAGTTACTCTTACTTAGGGAGGCATACGTCAGTCAAACACAAAGATATTGCTTTGAAATTTGGTTTAGGTATTGGCCATACGTGGTTCTCAAACATATATTCCGGTTTTTGGAAAATGTTTGAAATGTTTGATTTTGAGGGCATTTTTTATAAAAAAAATGGGGGGTCAAAATACAAAAATGTCCAAAATCCGAGATAGCCATTTTGTAGCCCTGTCATTTGCTATCTTCAGACTTTTATCTTTAAAAAATGACCTTTGTACGGCCAGTAAACTAGGGACAGCAGAGATCCGGGCATTGTAATGGCGCATAGTTAATAGTGATGTATACTATAAAATAAGCTCCAAAATAAAAATCGCAAATATGCGCAAGGTTTCTTTTAATAGGTACAAATTATAAACTCTAACGAGGCAGAAAAATGTTTCATCAAAGTGAAGAACCGTGGAATGAAAATTGACTCAAGTTTTGGTTCTGTTGGTCAGCCACTTCAAATAACATATAATATAAAATTGCTAATTCACATGAAAAGGTCATATATAGGTATTTCGGGCTGCTGATGATTTGTACTTTAATGAAAAAATACCACAAAGCCTCTACGAAACGTTCTTCGCCTCTCACATGAGCATATATCCATGCGATGAGAACGAGGCGCGCCATAGCAATATCGGCGGCTGAACAATGGTGTGTGTGTTTGGGGACATGGTGCATACAAATAAGCAAATTTATTGGCGAATCGGTGTTATACTTTCATGCTATGGACATTTTGCTTGAACATGAGCCGTATAAAATAGGTCATTTCTGACATTTTATTTGTCACCCCATGTCGCGCTAGCAGGCCGTTATCGCCCTGCACTGTGAGCGGTGGACCCGCGGCGCCCACACCATGTATGCCCCGACGGCGGTGCAGCGGCGGCGCACGGACCACACCGACAGCTGCCCATACGACAGGCAGCGCCCACACCATGTATGACCCGACGGTGGTGCAGCGGCGGCGCACGGACCGCACCGACAGCTGCCCATACGACAGGCAGCGCCCACACCATGTATGACCCGACGGCGGTGCAGCGGCGGCGCACGGACCACACCGACAGCTGCCCATACGACAGGCAGCGCCCACACCATGTATGACCCGACGGCGGTGCAGCGGCGGCGCACGGACCACACCGACAGCTGCCCATACGACAGGCAGCGCCCACACCATGTATGCCCCGACGGTGGTGCAGCGGCGGCGCACGGACCACACCGACAGCTGCCCATACGACAGGCAGCGCCCACACCATGTATGACCCGACGGTGGTGCAGCGGCGGCGCACGGACCGCACCGACAGCTGCCCATACGACAGGCAGCGCCCACACCATGTATGACCCGACGGCGGTGCAGCGGCGGCGCACGGACCACACCGACAGCTGCCCATACGACAGGCAGCGCCCACACCATGTATGACCCGACGGTGGTGCAGCGGCGGCGCACGGACCACACCGACAGCTGCCCATACGACAGGCCGCGCCCACACCATGTATGACCCGACGGTGGTGCAACGGCGGCGCACGGACCACACCGACAGCTGCCCATACGACAGGCAGCGCCCACACCATGTATGACCCGACGGTGGTGCAGCGGCGGCGCACGGACCACACCGACAGCTGCCCATACGACAGGCAGCGCCCACACCATGTATGACCCGACGGTGGTGCAGCGGCGGCGCACGGACCACACCGACAGCTGCCCATACGACAGGCCGCCGGGTCACCAGCCGACCACAACAGCGGTCAGTATCAGCAGCCACCGGCGCGCCGCTGCAGCCGCTCACCGCTGAGATCCGTCAGCACACGGTACACGCGCGCGCACACCCAATCACACACGCACAAAGACGCACGCGCGCACGCGCAAACACCCTCGTCGTACCCCTCTATTAATACCGCTGACTTACCTGGTTGAATCCCTGAGCGGCAAGAAAGAAAGGAGAATTACCTTGGGCTCCGATTCAAAAGAAGCAACACAATTATGCACTTATCGTGAAGCACATCAAGGATCATTTGAACAATCAGCCCGGTATGTATCACTATACATATTTCCTGTTCTGAATTGTTTGGGAAGAAAGTCTAGACCGATACAATAAGATAACATAAATCGTTTCATGAAAGGATGTTTTCAATCGCTAGCGATTAAAGGGAAATATCCTCATTTTCCACAAAAATCGACTTATTACTTGAAATCGACAGACGTCCAAATATATTGTAAATTGCTCACATTTTGCATATAACAATTCCTACCGAGAGATATTTCAAGTCAAAGTTGATAAGCGATCCAAGCTTCAACACGACCGGTACTCGCAAGTACCTGGTAACAAATTTCGGATCCCTATCGAATTCCTGGCTTATCATTTTGTTTAATGTAAGGAAAATATGTATTGTCTTTTGTGATTATGTGCCCTACTATCCTAACAATCAACAAACATTTAATACAAAGGTAACCAAATTAGCATTTAACTTATGCACCCAACAACGGCCTGGTTGCGACCCTCAATTTGTGAAAATTGGTTAATTTATTTTCAACATTAGGAGTTTTGTATAGTTGTTGTCTCTGGCTGTATATAACAGGTCTTTCACCGATTATTTTCACTTATGAAAAGAATCATTTTTCCAAAACAAAAATCAACAAACAATGGACAAACTGGCAATTAAATCGGTAGTTCACTTATGCATCCAACGGCGACCTATTTAGTGTCGGCGATTTGTTTACAAAGACATTGTCACGCTTCTCGGCGCACTTGCGCCATTTGTCGCTCAGTGTATTCAACGTTGAACAGATTGAAAGAAAAACGCCAGATATGTCGCGCTTCCAATAGTGAAGGGAAAACATCGATCATGAACTCCGAAAGAAGTATATGAGTGTTTATTCCCCCCCCCCCCCCCAAAAAAAAAAGCTGTGATTTCATTTTTAAATTGAGACTCGATCAATTTGATACCATACATGTTGCATAATATAATGCAGAACGATAGATCAATAGGTGAATATTTCTTTTTAAACGCCTATGTAGGTAAACTGCAAGTGTATGTTTAGTCCTCTAAATGCGTCAGACGGTACCCTCTGCATCAGCCGCGGCATACTGCTGTTATCATACAGTCCAAAGCTCCGGCACCACCACAAATCGAATGCCTACGTTTGCGGCTGCGGCGGGCGCGGCTCTGCGCAGAACTGGAGCAGTCCGATCATCGTCACACCGGCTTAACGGGGACTGAACTGGAGCAGTCCGATCATCATCACACCGGCTTATCCGGGACGGAACTGGAGCAGTCCGATCATCGTCACACCGGCTTAACGGGGACTGAACTGGAGCAGTCCGATCATCGTCACACCGGCTTAACGGGGACTGAACTGGAGCAGTCCGATCATCGTCACACCGGCTTAACATGGACTGAACTGGAACAGTCCGATCATCGTCACACCGGCTTAACGGGGACTGAACTGGAGCAGTCCGATCATCGTCACACCGGCTTAACGGGGACTGAACTGGAACAGTCCGATCATCGTCACACCGGTTTAACGGGGACTGGGAGCGCGGCAGCACAGCTGGCGCCTCTATCGTGTCGATCTGTCAGCTGTTCAGAGCACCACGGTACGCAGCTCGCAGGCCGGCCTGGTGACCGGGAGAGGTCCCATTCCCAGGATCAGTGATCAGTGATCAGTGACCAGTGATCAGTGGCCAGTGATCAGTGATCAGTGACCAGTGATCTCTCACTATCAGTCGGCCCGCCAGCCGGCCGATCGTCTGGTGACCGGGAGCGGTACCGTTCCCAGTGATCAGTAATCAGTGACCTATCACTATCAGTCGGCCCGCCAGCCGGCCGATCGTACACCCCGGCCAGGTCCGACAAGGCAAGGCTGTCGCATCCACCAGCAGAAGGTAGATCTGCGTTATATAATTAACCACTAAACCACACGTCAAAAACCGGCCGCGGCTGCTGGCGGAAGTTGGGCGTGATCAAAGGAGGCGGCCAGCGCGGTGTGGTTGAGCTGGCTCTGCGTACGTTGGCAGGGCCGTCGGCCACGTGTTGGACTGGCAAGGCGGTCGGGCCGTCAGGATCGGAGCACCGCCGCTCGCTGGAGGGCGGATATAGCCGACACAGGTGGACTGGCAAGGCGGTCGGGCCGTCAGGATCGGAGCACCGCCGCTCGCTGGAGGGCGGATATAGCCGACACAGGTGGACTGGCAAGGCGGTCGGGCCGTCAGGATCGGAGCACCGCCGCTCGCTGGAGGCCAGCCAGCGGCCCGCCAGGTGCGTCTCTTCCCCACTTGACGTCACCACAAATACCCGGCTCGCCGCACCCCGCTGCCCATCACGTGGATCAGGTGATGTTATCAGCTCATCGGAATATTATCAGTACAATATTCCGATACAAATGATGTTTAACATCCTGCCTTACCGGCAATTTAACGCACCGACAGAATGTGTGAGAACTAATAGCTGCTATGTGATCAGCCGTGGTGGCGATCATTTGGGGCTTAACGGCAGACAATGGACAATGGAACATCGAGTGAAGGAGCACATGCTGTGAGCCGAACAGCGGGGAACAGTCGAGAGGGCCGCCCCGACCAGCGGGGAACAGTCGAGAGGGCCGCCCCGACCAGCGGGGAACAGTCGAGAGGGCCGCCCCGAACAGCGGGGAACAGTCGAGAGGGCCGCCCCGAACAGCGGGGAACAGTCGAGAGGGCCGCCCCGAACAGCGGGGAACAGTCGAGAGGGCCGCCCCGACCAGCGGGGAACAGTCGAGAGGGCCGCCCCGAACAGCGGGGAACAGTCGAGAGGGCCGCCCCGACCAGCGGGGAACAGTCGAGAGGGCCGCCCCGACCAGCGGGGAACAGTCGAGAGGGCTGCCCCGAACAGCGGGGAACAGTCGAGAGGGCCGCCCCGAACAGCGGGGAACAGTCGAGAGGGCCGCCCCGACCAGCGGGGAACAGTCGAGAGGGCCGCCCCGACCAGCGGGGAACAGTCGAGAGGGCCGCCCCGACCAGCGGGGAACAGTCGAGAGGGCCGCCCCGAACAGCGGGGAACAGTCGAGAAGGCCGCCCCGACCAGCGGGGAACAGTCGAGAGGGCCGCCCGAACAGCGGGGAACAGTCGAGAGGGCCGCCCCGACCAGCGGGGAACAGTCGAGAGGGCCGCCCCGACCAGCGGGGAACAGTCGAGAGGGCCGCCCCGACCAGCGGGGAACAGTCGAGAGGGCCGCCCCGACCAGCGGGGAACAGTCGAGAGGGCCGCCCCGAACAGCGGGGAACAGTCGAGAGGGCCGCCCCGAACAGCGGGGAACAGTCGAGAGGGCCGCCCCGACCAGCGGGGAACAGTCGAGAGGGCCGCCCCGACCAGCGGGGAACAGTCGAGAGGGCCGCCCCGACCAGCGGGGAACAGTCGAGAGGGCCGCCCCGACCAGCGGGGAACAGTCGAGAGGGCCGCCCCGACCAGCGGGGAACAGTCGAGAGGGCCGCCCCGACCAGCGGGGAACAGTCGAGAGGGCCGCCCCGAACAGCGGGGAACAGTCGAGAGGGCCGCCCCGAACAGCGGGGAACAGTCGAGAGGGCCGCCCCGAACAGCGGGGAACAGTCGAGAGGGCCGCCCCGACCAGCGGGGAACAGTCGAGAGGGCCGCCCCGAACAGCGGGGAACAGTCGAGAGGGCCGCCCCGACCAGCGGGGAACAGTCGAGAGGGCCGCCCCGACCAGCGGGGAACAGTCGAGAGGGCTGCCCCGAACAGCGGGGAACAGTCGAGAGGGCCGCCCCGAACAGCGGGGAACAGTCGAGAGGGCCGCCCCGACCAGCGGGGAACAGTCGAGAGGGCCGCCCCGACCAGCGGGGAACAGTCGAGAGGGCCGCCCCGACCAGCGGGGAACAGTCGAGAGGGCCGCCCCGAACAGCGGGGAACAGTCGAGAAGGCCGCCCCGACCAGCGGGGAACAGTCGAGAGGGCCGCCCCGAACAGCGGGGAACAGTCGAGAGGGCCGCCCCGACCAGCGGGGAACAGTCGAGAGGGCCGCCCCGACCAGCGGGGAACAGTCGAGAGGGCCGCCCCGACCAGCGGGGAACAGTCGAGAGGGCCGCCCCGACCAGCGGGGAACAGTCGAGAGGGCCGCCCCGAACAGCGGGGAACAGTCGAGAGGGCCGCCCCGAACAGCGGGGAACAGTCGAGAGGGCCGCCCCGACCAGCGGGGAACAGTCGAGAGGGCCGCCCCGACCAGCGGGGAACAGTCGAGAGGGCCGCCCCGACCAGCGGGGAACAGTCGAGAGGGCCGCCCCGACCAGCGGGGAACAGTCGAGAGGGCCGCCCCGAACAGCGGGGAACAGTCGAGAGGGCCGCCCCGAACAGCGGGGAACAGTCGAGAGGGCCGCCCCGAACAGCGGGGAACAGTCGAGAGGGCCGCCCCGACCAGCGGGGAACAGTCGAGAGGGCCGCCCCGAACAGCGGGGAACAGTCGAGAGGGCCGCCCCGACCAGCGGGGAACAGTCGAGAGGGCCGCCCCGACCAGCGGGGAACAGTCGAGAGGGCTGCCCCGAACAGCGGGGAACAGTCGAGAGGGCCGCCCCGAACAGCGGGGAACAGTCGAGAGGGCCGCCCCGACCAGCGGGGAACAGTCGAGAGGGCCGCCCCGACCAGCGGGGAACAGTCGAGAGGGCCGCCCCGACCAGCGGGGAACAGTCGAGAGGGCCGCCCCGAACAGCGGGGAACAGTCGAGAGGGCCGCCCCGACCAGCGGGGAACAGTCGAGAGGGCCGCCCCGAACAGCGGGGAACAGTCGAGAGGGCCGCCCCGACCAGCGGGGAACAGTCGAGAGGGCCGCCCCGACCAGCGGGGAACAGTCGAGAGGGCCGCCCCGACCAGCGGGGAACAGTCGAGAGGGCCGCCCCGACCAGCGGGGAACAGTCGAGAGGGCCGCCCCGAACAGCGGGGAACAGTCGAGAGGGCCGCCCCGAACAGCGGGGAACAGTCGAGAGGGCCGCCCCGACCAGCGGGGAACAGTCGAGAGGGCCGCCCCGACCAGCGGGGAACAGTCGAGAGGGCCGCCCCGAACAGCGGGGAACAGTCGAGAGGGCCGCCCCGAACAGCGGGGAACAGTCGAGAGGGCCGCCCCGACCAGCGGGGAACAGTCGAGAGGGCCGCCCCGACCAGCGGGGAACAGTCGAGAGGCCCGCCCCGAACAGCGGGGAACAGTCGAGAGGGCCGCCCCGACCAGCGGGGAACAGTCGAGAGGGCCGCCCCGAACAGCGGGGAACAGTCGAGAGGGCCGCCCCGAACAGCGGGGAACAGTCGAGAGGGCCGCCCCGACCAGCGGGGAACAGTCGAGAGGGCCGCCCCGACCAGCGGGGAACAGTCGAGAGGGCCGCCCCGAACAGCGGGGAACAGTCGAGAAGGCCGCCCCGAACAGCGGGGAACAGTCGAGAGGGCCGCCCCGAACAGCGGGGAACAGTCGAGTGATGAGAGGGCCGCCCCGAACAGCGGGGAACAGTCGAGAGGGCCGCCCGACCAGCGGGGAACAGTCGAGTGATGAGAGGGCCGCCCCGAACAGCGGGGAACAGTCGAGAGGGCCGCCCGACCAGCGGGGAACAGCCGAGTGATGAGAGGGCCGCCCCGAGGAACAGTCGAGTGATGAGAGGGCCGCCACGAACAGCGGGGAACAGTCGAGTGATGAGAGGGCCGCCCCGGGGAACAGTCGAGTGATGAGAGGGCCGCCCCGAACAGCGGGGAACAGTCGAGTGATGAGAGGGCCGCCCCGGGGAACAGTCGAGTGATGAGGGCCGCCCCGGGGAACAGTCGAGTGATGAGAGGGCCGCCCCGGAGAACAGTCCAGTGATGAGAGGGCCGCCCCGGGGAACAGTCCAGTGATGAGAGGGCCGCCCGGGGAACAGTCCAGTGATGAGAGGGCCGCCCCGAACAGCGGGGAACAGTCGAGAGGGCCGCTCCGACCAGCGGGGAACAGTCCAGTGATGAGAGGGCCGTCCCGAACAGCGGGGAACAGTCGAGAGGGCCGCCCCGAACAGCGGGGAACAGTCGAGTGATGAAAGGGCCACCCCGGGGAACAGTCCAGTGATGAGAGGGCCGTTCCGAACAGCGGGGAACAGTCCAGTGATGAGAGGGCCGCCCCGAACAGCGGGGAACAGTCGAGTGATGAAAGGGCCACCCCGGGGAACAGTCAAGTGATGAGAGGGCCGTTCCGAACAGCAGGGAACAGTCCAGTGATGAGAGGGCCGCCCCGAACAGCGGGGAACAGTCCAGTGATGAGAGGGCCGCCCCGAACAGCGGGGAACAGTCCAGTGATGAGAGGGCCGCCCCGAACAGCGGGGAACAGTCGAGTGATGAGAGGGCCACCCCGGGGAACAGTCCAGTGATGAGAGGGCCGCCCCGGGGAACAGTCGAGTGATGAGAGGGCCGCCCCGGGGAACAGTCCAGTGATGAGAGGGCCGCCCCGGGGAACAGTCGAGTGATGAGAGGGCCGCCCCGGGGAACAGTCCAGTGATGAGAGGGCCGCCCCGGGGAACAGTCGAGTGATGAGAGGGCCGCCCCGGGGAACAGTCGAGTGATGAGAGGGCCGCCCCGGGGAACAGTCCAGTGATGAGAGGGCCGCCCCGGGGAACAGTCCAGTGATGAGAGGGCCGTCCCGGGGAACAGTCCAGTGATGAGAGGGCCGCCCCGGGGAACAGTCCAGTGATGAGAGGGCCGCCCCAAACAGCGGGGAACAGTCGAGTGATGAGAGGGCCGCCCCGGAGAACAGTGGAGTGATGAGAGGGCCGCCCCGGGGAACAGTCCAGTGATGAAAGGGCCGCCCCGAACAGCGGGGAACAGTCGAGTGATGAGAGGGCTGCCCAGGAGAACAGTCCAGTGATGAGAGGGCCGCCCCGACCAGCGGGGAACAGTCGAGTGATGAGAGGGCCGCCCCGAACAGCGAGGAACAGTCGAGAGGGCCGCCCCGACCAACGGGGAACAGTCGAGTGATGAGAGGGCCGCCCCGAACAGCGGGGAACAGTCCAGTG
Source organism: Chirona hameri (assembly GCA_036785665.1). NCBI lineage: Eukaryota > Metazoa > Arthropoda > Thecostraca > Balanomorpha > Balanidae > Chirona > Chirona hameri. The sequence goes on from JAXIVJ010010427.1 coordinate 30,600, forward strand.
ATGAGAGGGCCGCCTCGGGGAACAGTCGAGTGATGAGAGGGCCGTCCCGAACAGCGGGGAGCAGTCCAGTGATGAGAGGGCCGCCCCGGGGAACAGTCGAGTGATGAGAGGGCCGTCCCGAACAGCGGGGAGCAGTCGAGAGGACCGCCCCGACCAGCGGGGAACAGTCGAGTGATGAGAGGGCCGCCCCGACCAGCGGGCAACAGTCCAGTGATGAGAGGGCCGTCCCGAACAGCGAGGAACAGTCCAGTGATGAGAGGGCCGCCCCGAACAGCGGGGAACAGTCGAGAGGACCGCCCCGACCAGCGGGGAACAGTCGAGTGATGAGAGGGCCGCCCCGACCAGCGGGCAACAGTCCAGTGATGAGAGGGTCGTCCCGACCAGCGGGGAACAGTCCAGTGATGAGAGGGCCGCCTCGGGGAACAGTCCAGTGATGAGAGGGCCGTCCCGAACAGCGGGGAACAGTCCAGTGATGAGAGGCCCGCCCCGGGGAACAGTCCAGTGATGAGAGGGCCGTCCCGAACAGCGGGGAACAGTCCAGTGATGAGAGGCCCGCCCCGGGGAACAGTCCAGTGATGAGAGGGCCGCCCCGAACAGCGGGGAACAGTCGATAGGGCCGTCCCCGAACAGCGGGGAACAGTCGAGTGATGAGAGGGTCGCCCCGGGGAACAGTCCAGTGATGAGAGGGCCGCCCCGAACAGCGGGGAACAGTCGAGAGGGCCGTCCCCGAACAGCGGGGAACAGTCGAGTGATGAGAGGGCCGCCCCGACCAGCGGGGAACAGTCGAGTGATGAGAGCGCCGCCCCGACCAGCGGGGAACAGTCGAGTGATGAGAGGGCCGCCCCTGACAGCGGGGAACAGTCGAGTGATGAGAGGGCCGCCCCGGGGAACAGTCCAGTGATGAGAGGGCCGCCCCGAACAGCGGGGAACAGTCGAGAGGGCCGCCCCGACCAGCGGGGAACAGTCCAGTGATGAGAGGGCCGCCCCGGGGAACAGTTCAGTGATGAGAGGGCCGCCCCGAACAGCGGGGAACAGTCGAGAGGGCCGTCCCGAACAGCGGGGAACAGTCGAGTGATGAGAGGGCCGCCCCGAACAGCGGGGAACAGTCCAGTGATGAGAGGGCCGCCCCGGGGAACAGTCGAGTGATGAGAGGGCCGCCCCGAACAGCGGGGAACAGTCGAGAGGGCCGTCCCCGAACAGCGGGGAACAGTCGAGTGATGAGAGGGTCGCCCCGAATCTGGCTCGCTCCGACTGACTGCTGGCCGGCGGGTGTCCGTGTCCCAGGTCCCTGCCCCCCCACCCGCTGCAGAGTTCCGCCGCGGAGGGGCACGTTCACACGGACAAACCGCAATTCCTGTGTGATGGGGGGGGGGGGGGGGGTGTCGGCTGACGGGCCTCCTCGTCACCTTCCGTCACGTCCTGAGTTACGTCCCGGCACGGACCTGTCCGTGACGTGACAGCCGGGCCGCGGCCGCGGCGGCGGTATGGCGGCGCTCAGCTGAGGCCGAGCTTTGGTCAGTTATTTATTCATTTATTTATTTAGACGTACGACATCCACAATACATACGGTGGCTTTTCCTGTCGAGGTGAAAATGAAAAATGACAAACTACGCCGTAGATTCGAACACTAGGATGAAATGGGGGGGGGGGGGGTAAACAGCATTCATGCATCATGCATCCATAACGATGGAAATCATAGCTAAGCATCAGGTCTACAGGTACAGTCGGTCTCATAATGATCTTTCCCTAGCTCTGGGTCTCCCACGGTAGGCAAAACGATAGCTGGCTGATTCCCGCACCGAGGCGGGGCCAGACCAGTTTGACAGCTCGCCCGGTGCCGGCCGATACTTGGCGGAATCTGCACCGCTCCGTCCTGGTCTGACCCACACAGGCCGATCGGGGAATAACAATGCGCATCTGTGGCGAGGCTGTGTGGCGGACCGTGGTTGGAAATATACGCAGACCTAGAATGTCAAGTTAGCGACGATGTCAGTGATGACTAGTTTTAAGAAAACCGTAGGTCTGTGAAGCAAGGCTAAGTGTGCAATTGATAGAACACTGCACGGGCTATACTTTAAAGGGATATTGCCACCTCGCAGGCCAATATGGAGTTTTTGGTGTGTATCGGTAGATTAACCCGCGCCGTGCCGGGGGGGGGGGGGGGGAGGGGTGTCTGGGGGGGGGGGGGGGTGTTTAGACACCCCCTCAGGTTTTTCGAGGATAGCGAGAGAAAAAACGGCGGCGCACAGTGCCGCCGTTTTTGGCACAGCTGTTCGGGCATCAATTGCCCACATTATGTAAAACAAAAATACCTCGGGTCATCGCAGGTCAGGTCACCAGACCAGATCACGTGACCCCACCTCCAAAAAAACTTGTGGTCGTACCACAGTCACAGTTTTTGGATGATCGGTTTTACACTTACAGGATTTCATAAGGTCATATATACTCAAATTCGTATATCTTTGATTTGTTTTATATCAGCGACCTAAGGTTGGGTCAATTTCGTGACCTCCCCATTATAAAACAATGGGGAAGTATTAAAATGCTTCCTATTCCAAGGATACGCAAGATATCACTCTAATTCCTTATGGATCGTGTTGTTATAGGCCATTCTTGATGACCTAGGTGCCATTTTTGTTCAGTGACCCATACAGGGCCATCCGAGGTCATCCGAGGTCACCAACAGTTGTATGTCAATAACTCTCGACATAATGACGATAGAGAAGTGCAACCGTCACCAATGTGTTTGTCTCATCGAGGCACGTCTTCCCATATGGAACATGACCTACTTCGGTCACCACTTTACCTTGACTTGAGGTCAATTTTTTTTTAATTGACCTAACCTGGTCAACACTAATATAAGTCGAGGCGCCTTGACGAGACAAACACGATGGCATCAACATTACTTCCTTGTCGTTATTGGGTAGAAAGCTATTCGTGAAGAACTGTTTTGTAAAAAATAGCCTTTTTGACATTTGAACTCTGAAGCCTAAACTATTGACCTGCGCTAAAACCTGAGGACACCTTGGCGATTGCATTTTCCAAGAGCTTTCCATTGCTTTTTCCGTTTGTTCCTAGCTAGCATAGTTCCTGTGATATCTGGGGGATTCTGGAGCGAAGTCCTAAAACTGGAAAATTTTACCTTTGATGACCTCTGGTGACCTCAATATTGACTTGGGGAAAAAATATGTGAAGTACTTCCGAATGTGCTTGTCGAGAGCTTTCAAACGCTTTTTCCCGCGTGTTTCTAGCCTTTAGATTTCGAGTTAGAGGGGGAGTGTCTAACCCCCCCCCCCCCCCCGGCACGGCGAAGGTGGCGCCGAGCACCGGCACGGCGCGGGTTAAGCGTGTCCGATTTCACCTACAAAATTTGGTTCCCGAAACTCCCCCAATTAGATTTTTAAAAAAAATTGCGCCACTCATGATTGGCACACATACGTAAAATGAGTCGCCTAATCACTATTTAGAATCACTTCTTTGCCAACTATTATTTGCTTTTGAATATTGCAAACTCAACATCACCATTCCGTCAGTGCACTTCAAAATTAAAATGCGTATACAGTTAATTATATTTTCAACAACCATAGCCTCTTTCATAATAAAGCATGAATAAACAGCAATTTGGCTCGACTTTGGGGCCGTAAGAGATTTGTGACCAATACCTTATAACACAGATAGACTTTCCAAGGTCAAGTCTTGGCGAATTCGGACGCTTCGGCTTCGGGCGGGCGCCAATTTCACAGCCAAACTGGATGAGAGCGGCCATCATGAATCTAGAACTGAGCACAGCTGGGACCAACGCTTTGGAGTCAGAAATAAATAAATAATACATTGCCGATACCATGCTTTAGGTGCTGCAGGAGCAAGTTTGAGCTTGAGCATACACGATTGTTAATCCCCACCATTCATTTAAGTTGCTTTTTAGAAATCCTCCGGAGGTGGCAATATCCCTTTAAGACGAATATTTGTATCTCAAGTTGACTGTGATACCGTCATCAAAGATGTCTCGGAAATGGCTATCCGTCGTGTCGCTTGCGACTATTGAGAAATTTGCATTGCGTCAAAAATAAAGTGTCGATATTTTGACCTTATCTCAAGGTCAAGGTCAAATTTAAACACGTAGCCAGTCAGATGCTCTATCAGCTACACACCTGGCGATGCTTCATAGACCTACGGTTTTAAATACTGTCGTCGCAGATATCGTCACTAACTTAAAGGGAAATAATTACCTTTTTCCACAAAAATGGAGTTAGCACTTGAAATCGCAAGACGAGACCAAAATATATTGTAAATTCATCTCATTTTGCATGAAAACTTTCCTACCGAAAGATATTTCAAGTTAAAGTTGATAAGCGTTCCACACTTTTAATGACCGGTACTTGCAAGTACTTTTGGTCCTCATCAAACTGGCTTTTCCCGTATTGTTTTTTAACGCAATGGAGTGGAAAATATATTGTGCGTTCTGCTTGTTGTGATTATATGCCCGGCGATCTTCTAAAACTAACAGCGATTGGAAGAAGTGGCAATCAAATCGGAAGCTCATCGATGCACATCAACGGCGGCATAGTTAGTGGTTGCGACCCTCAATTTTTGAAAATCGATTCATTTGTTTTCAACATTATGAGTATTGTATAATTTGTTTGTGGCTGTATATAACACTATGCTTTATATATTCATGACAAATAATAATTTTCACCAAAAAAACTAACAAACAATAACACAAAACTGGCAATTAAATCGGAAGCTCATCGATGCACATCGACGGCAACCTATTTAGCGTCGGCGATTTGTTTACAAAGTCATTGTCATGCTTCTCGGCGCACTTAACCATTGTGCGTTGTTCCTGATTAGTATACCCAAGTCCCGTAGCAGGCTTTGTTAATGACGTCACTGGTGCCATTATTGTGTAGCATTGCAAAATATATCTGATTTTGAGTTGAAAGCTAATTAAAGACTTATTCAAATTATTGTTTTTAAGTTTGAATTTTCTTGTTAATCATTATTAAAGGTATTTTATCACTGTATTTCATAGTAGTTGACACTTCAGAAACTTGTGACGTAATAATATTGTATCCAATATGCATTTCCCTCACCTTTTGCTATTGTGGCGCAGTGCCGAGTGCTTTGCGAATACTAGCTTGCCTGGGGTTCAATTCATTCCGCACTTATTTTATTCGAGTTGGTATAGTTTGCATGTTGTTGTTATTCATGACTTATACTGATAGTCAGTCATGCATCACGGATGCTTCACGGATTGCTTCACGGATCAGAGCGCTGCTCGAATGCACGCTAGTAGCGCTAGTAGCGCTTTCGTTCTCCATGGCAACCAGGCGTGAGCCAGGGAAAAGCCAGAACGTATTCCCTTTCTGGCTTTTGATTGGCTGACGCCTGGTTGCCATGGAGAACGAAAGCGCTACTAGCGCTACTAGCGTGTGTCCGAGCAGCGCTCAGTTTGATCGGAAACGTCACAGAGCCTCCGAAAATGCCGCACTCGATGTAAACAATGGTAGGGAAGGACGAATTTGTCAATGACCTTCATGAAGTACAAGGTACTTGTGTTGTGGCTTTTTTCCAAACTTACAACTTTGAATTTGGGAATAATTTTATTCAATTCTTAAATTTAAATAAAATAATTTTTAAACTATAACGGTAGCCTAAGAAATTGTTGCTAACAAAATCAAAAGGTCGTTATTTCCCTTTAATGGATATAAACCCGCCCGGGTGTGTTTGTGGAGCGCGAAGGACGGAGTGGCGTAATGCAAACATATCAGTGCGAGGCCCACTGCATTTGTCTGCTTTTTCGTGTAGAATCATCATGTGGACGTTTGCATTTGTAATTTCGGGGTTCTGCATTGAACATGACACGTGGCATGATTAAGAAAGAAATACACGTAAAAGCGACAAGAAATACACGTAAAAGCGCCTGGTGCCAGCGCGGTTCGAACCCACGACTAATCTACAAATACGCTAGGAGTAGACGGCTATACCGACTGAGCTATTTGGGCTGATGTGATGAACACTATTATTCAGTCTCCAATATTTGATCTCTGCCAGCTGAGGACAGGCGACCTCTTGACCCTCGAGACAGACGGCTCTGACCACCACCCGGGTCGCGGCGCATTCCAATCCGACAACGCCTCGCACTCCCTCCTCCCCCTCCCCAGGTCACGCACCTGCCAGACAGCCACAATGGGTACCAACCTACGGTGGGGAAACCACCTATTTTTTGTGCTTATCGCGACCGTAGCGCCACGTCGTGGCAAGGGAAGATCATTATTAGACCGACTGTACATCGGCATGACTAGGCGTCTTCCTTGAGGCGTTTCTTCACGGCCCGTTTGAACGGCGCGATCTTAAGACGCGTCATCTCAGGTGGCAGGCTGTTGCAGCCCCCACCAGTAACGGTTGGCAGCACTCAGGCGTTTGGGCGTTAAAAACCTACACCATAGGGTTCCAATGTTAAATCGATGATTTTCAGACGAAGCTGGTTCGTAACCTATGGTACATATTTTAAATCTGACTTCTGGAACAGATAGCTACAAGCCTTAGCTACAACGTTTTTATTTATCTTTTTTCGATATTCCGGGTTTAAAGGAGTGAAATGGGCTTGGGGGTTAAAAATGTCGGAACGACCGCTAATCGCTTCCAAATTCCACTACAGTACTGAAATATACACTACTTCGACTACTACTTCGTAGTAGAATTTAATATGATCGCTTCCAAATGCTACTATATGTACTGTAAATACACTACTTTGACTACTACTTCGTATATTTGCTGGCGTTTAATTCAATAAATAAAGATGTAATCTATGGAAATAGAAGTTATTGATAGCAAACAATACCATTAATTTATAATAGACAAAACTATTACGATACAAATTATATCTTGTCTAATTCATTTGCGCGTTACATTCCTTACTGTTCTACCCGTTGTTCTATTACCCTGGGCTGTTGTACAGATGAGGCGCTCGGTAGGCAAAATGACGTCGACCGGTCTCGGTGCGGAACCCAGGAAGATGCAGCATCCCGTCCTGTCGTGTGTGCCCAGAACGCACGTCTGTGTTTCGCTTGAACATAGCCGAGAGTGAAGATGGTTCTCCGGATTTTTGGATGCTGTGCGGAAGAGTGAAACAGTGATACTGAGCCAGTTGTGGAGTTGAGCCACCCCGAACCTTTAAGCACGTCTGAAATGTGATAAACATTTATTTTGGCCGGATACGACCCGAGCCAAGAAGTTAATAATTTTGTTTTAGTTGTTTGTGATTTACAGAGCAGTTGTTTGTGATTTACAGAGCAGTTGTCAAATACTGAGATGCAGTATCGGATATGCGAGATAATCAGGCCTTGAACAAGTGTGAAGAGAATGTCCTGGGGGGGGGGGGGGGGGATAGTGCCGAATATGAGTGAGACCGATCAGAAACCCATAGCAGTTCCGGGTGAGGTGCGCTACATGGGCGTCCCACGACAGGACAGGGTCGAACAGGACGCCGAGGTTCCGCACCGAAGGCTCAGTCCCCAGTGTCTCGCCACGAAATGTCAGCGTGATCGGTGGTATAGTGCGCAGATTTTGGCGACTACCGAACATCATCAACTGTGTTTTTGCTGCATTTACTTTTAGGGAGTTAGCCAAAAAACATGATTCAAGGGAGGACAGAGCGTGCTCCATACATTCGACCACGCTGTCCCTGTCGCCCTTCATGCCGGACACTAGGATCTGCGTGTCGTCGGCATATTGGACGAGAGCACAGGGCGCAGAGTAGCTCAGGTCGTTAGCAAAGATACTGTACAGTAGGGGTCCCAGGGATGGCCCCTGGAACACGCCAATGCTGTTCTCAAGTGGTTTAGAGAGACATCTGCGCCCGGTATGGTCGGTGATGGAGACGCTCTGGGTGTGGTTGGAGAGGTACGAGCGGAACCACTCTGCGTCAACCCCATGGAGCTGTAATTTAGTCAGGAGCTTGGAGTGGTCAATTACCTCAAAACACTTACTTAAATCGGGCAGACAGAGGAGATAAATCTCCCCTCTGTCTGTGGCAGAGAGAATATGGTCGGTTACAGTGATCAGCGCGGTTTCGGTCGAGTGACGTGGCCTAAATCCGTGCTGAGCCGGAGAAAAAAGATGGTTCTGTGTCAGGTATGCATATAGTTGACGCTGAACAATCCGCTCAACAATTTTTGCTGTGACTGGGACTAAGGCAGGGGCGGAGAATTAGGGGTTTTGAGGGTGCTCAAGCTGACCTCAAAAGTGCACCCCCTCACTGTCAAAAGCACCCCCTCAGATAAAAAGGTCCGTTCAACTAACATAACACAAGCAAAAGTCTAAACTGATAGAAAAAATTGCATAACTGTACCATTTTTTGCTTCTACAGTAGCCTCATGTCCTGTCAAGCTATCATGATACTGTTTTAGACACACATCTTTCAATAAGAGAGGTCTCAGGCATACAAAGGTTGAATAACATAGGTAAGACATCCCCATTACCTATGCTCCCATGGACAATGCGCAATGGTGAATGATCCTGTTCATCCTGAGAGGGATCAAGCCTGGTCCCCAGTTTTGCAAGAAAGTAAAAAGTGGGTCAAATCCAAGAGTGTGGTGTAGAAAGGGGTGGAACATCAATCTAGACAGTTATATATCAATATGTAAGAGGGTGTTGATACAACATGAACATATTTCCACTAGCAGATCCAAGAGAGGTGTAATGAGCGTAATCAAGCCCTGTAGTCCACCTAAAATTGACTAAAATGGTAAAATTGACACATTTGGCATTTCCAATAATATAAATAATTCAAGGATATTTATACATAGCAAAAAAATAAACTATCAAGTAGGTATCACCGAAACCAGCGTACTTCAAATATTTTAAAGTTTTTTTTTAAAAGAAAGGTACCTATCTACTCTCCCCGAAAAAAAAAACAAGAATCAGAATGGAGCTATGGATACACCAGACTACCTATCCCTAGTTTAATACTTAATAAATACCAACCAAACCTGTCAAATTAATTTAACCCGCGCCGTGCCGGAGGGGGGGGGGGGGGGGGGGAACGCCCCCTAAGGTTTTTTCGAGGATAGAAATAAAACGTCGGTAAAATGTTTCCGGTCGTACCACATCCACAGTTTTTGGCCGATCAATTTCATACTTACAGGATTTCATAAGGGCAATAGTACCTACAATTCCTTTATATCGGATATTTTATATCGGTGACCTAAGGTCGGGTCAATTTCGTGACCTCCCCATTTTAAGTCAATGGGGAAATAATCAAATGCTTCCTATTCTGAGGATACGAATTATATCAGCCCAATTCCTTCTGGATCATGTTATCATAGGTCATTCTTTGAGTTCCAGTTGCAAATTGTGTTCAGTGACCCCTACAGGGTCAGATGAGGTCATCCAAGGTCACCAACATTTGTTGTAAATAACTCTCGATAAAATCAAGATAGAGAAGTGAAACTGCCACCAATGTGTTTGTCTCGTTAAGACACGTCTCCCAATGTGCAACATGACCTAATTGAGTCACCACTTGACCTTGGCCTTAGGTCAAATTTCTAAGTAGTTTACCTACCCTGGTTATCATGCATCAAAGCGCCTTGACGAGACAAACACGATGGCGTCAAAATTATTGATCTAACTTGATTAGGTAAAAATATATTTGTGAAAACTGTTTTGCTAAAAAATAGCCTTTTTGACATTTGATGAGTTCTGGAGCTTAAACTATTGACCTGCGCTTAAATCTGAGGACACTGCGGCGATTTATTTTTTCAAGAGCTTTCCATTTTCCCCCCGTTTGTTCCTAGCTATCATAGTTCCTGTGAGATCTGGGGTTTCTGGAGCGAAGTCCTAAAACTTTAAAATCTGACCCTTCATGACCTCTGGTGACCTTAATATTGACCTAAGAAAAAAAATGCCTGAAATAGTTCAAAATGCATTGTGACGAGCTTTCAAACAGTGACTTCGGTTATTGTCTGCATCCCATAGGAGCCGAGTTAGAGCGGGGGGCGTCGAAACGCCCCCCCCCCCCCCCCCCCCGGCACGGCGAAGGTGGCGCCGAGCACGGCGCGGGTTAAAGAACAACTAATAGTCGATCTAAAAAATATAAATTGAACAAAATGCAACACAAGCAGCATAACTAACCTAAACATGCATTTAAAATCTCAAAACACGACCACCACCGTCACATTTCGCCGCACATCGGATTGCCCGACCCGGCGCCGTAGCCGGCGCTTAAGAATAGCGGTTTTGCTGATAGGGTAACTCGCGCCCCGGGCCGGCGGACAGGGGCAGGCCTCCCGCACCTCCGCGCACAGCTCCTGGCGCCACACCTCTCGCTGCGGCATGTCCGCCCGTCGCCGCTGTGATATCCGAGGCCGCGCCGAGCAGCTGCCCGGACCGCTGCCGACCGGACCGTGGCTTCGTCTGCGTTGTGTTGTTTTTAAGTGGTTGTTCGAGATATCGAGATACATTGCACACATAAATGAAAAAGGGAAAAAAGTTCACACAGTCAGGTCAGCATTGGCGACTTAGTCATTTCGGTGCCGATATTGTGACTTCAAGGTTTATGTTCGCACCCATACTTTGTGTTCTCTTCCCATCGTTAACAAGTTAAAATACATTACGATTCTTGATGTGACTCGAAGCGTTTTTTTTTTTGGGGGGGGGGGCGGGCAGCCGTAGCGAGAAAAAAATCCCTTCCAGAAACCATGACATGAAACTCCATAATGGGTTTTCGATGCATATTGTCACTGATGTTTGCGTCCATTTTCGCGCCGCTTGCTTTCTTTTATTTTACGGTCCGTCGCGCTTAAGCGGCCATAACGGCCGCCAACCTCTCTCCTCGTCCTCTCGCTACAACTTGGATTTGAGAGCTGGGAAAAAAACACCCCCTGGGATTTTGACAATCCTCCACCTTTGGACGAAGGATATAGGCCCAAAGTTCGCAGGATCGGAGACAGGACCGGACTTGTGGATTGGATGGACTATGAGTGTTTCCTAGCGTCGGGAAAGTCATTGTTGGCCAAACAGGTGTTGATGAAGTTCAGCAGTGGCACACAGATCACGTCGAGACCAATTTTAAAAGATCGGATGGATATCCCGTCTGTGCCGCAGGCCGGGGTATCCTTCATGCTGCAGATCACGCTGATCAGTGTGTCAATGTCAACGGTTTCTACTGTGAACGAGCCCGAGCCCACACGTGGTAATTGGCAGATAAAATAATCGGGTACAACACCCCGCTGTGCCACTTCCCCTGCAACACGTGGACCCACTCCCACAAAGTACTCGTTCAGGTGAGTCGGCGCTGACGATTGGGCTCATGCGGGCTTTCTTGCTGGAGCCGATGTGCTGGCGAATGTTCCGGTACACGGACTGCGGCCCATCCTCGGTCAGGCGGCGGCTGATGTGGTGTAGTCTGCTCGGTCGGTGGTGCGGTCTGCTCGGTCGGTGGTATAGTCTGCTCGGTCGGTGGTGCAGTCTGCTCGGTCGGTGGTGTAGTCTGCTCGGTCGGTGGTGTAGTCTGCTCGGTCGGTGGTGCAGTCTGCTCGGTCGGTGGTGTAGTCTGCTCGGTCGGTGGTGCAGTCTGCTCGGTCGGTGGTGTAGTCTGCTCGGTCGGTGGTGCAGTCTGCTCGGTCGGTGGTGTAGTCTGCTCGGTCGGTGGTGTAGTCTGCTCGGTCGGTGGTGCAGTCTGCTCGGTCGGTGGTGTAGTCTGCTCGGTAAGTGGGGCAGTCTGCTCGGTCTGGTGGTGTAGTCTGATCGGTCGTGGTGTAGTCTGCTCGGTCGGTGGTGTAGTCTGCTCGGTCGGTGGTGTAGTCTGCTCGGTCGGTGGTGTAGTCTGCTCGGTCGGTCGGTGGTGTAGTCTGCTCGGTCGGTGGTGTAGTCTGCTCGGTCGGTGTAGTCTGCTCGGTCGGTGGTGCGGTCTGCTCGGTCGGTGGTGTAGTCTGCTCGGTCGGTGGTGCGGTCTGCTCGGTCGGTGGTGTAGTCTGCTCGGTCGGTGGTGTAGTCTGCTCGGTCTGGTGGTGTAGTCTACTCGGTCGGTGGTGTAGTCTGCTCGGTCGGTGGTGTAGTCTGCTCGGTCGGTGGTGTAGTCTGCTCGATCTGGTGGTGTAGTCTGCTCGGTCGGTGGTGCGGTCTGCTCGGTCGGTGGTGTAGTCTGCTCGGTCGGTGGTGCGGTCTGCTCGGTCGGTGGTGTAGTCTGCTCGGTCGGTGGTGTAGTCTGCTCGGTCGGTGGTGTAGTCTGCTCGGTCGGTGGTGTAGTCTGCTCGGTCGGTGGTGTAGTCTGCTCGGTCTGGTGGTGTAGTCTGCTCGGTCGGTGGTGTAGTCTGCTCGGTCGGTGGTGCAGTCTGCTCGGTCGGTGGTGCAGTCTGCTCGGTCGGTGGTGCAGTCTGCTCGGTCTGGTGGTGTAGTCTGATCGGTCGTGGTGTAGTCTGCTCGGTCGGTGGTGTAGTCTGCTCGGTCGGTGGTGCAGTCTGCTCGGTCGGTGGTGCAGTCTGCTCGGTCGGTGGTGCAGTCTGCTCGGTCTGGTGGTGTAGTCTGATCGGTCGTGGTGTAGTCTGCTCGGTCGGTGGTGTAGTCTGCTCGGTCGGTGGTGTAGTCTGCTCGGTCGGTGGTACAGTCTGCTCGGTCGGTGGTGTAGTCTGCTCGGTCGGTGGTGCAGTCTGCTCGGTCGGTGGTGCAGTCTGTTCGGTCGGTGGTGTAGTCTGCTCGGTCGGTGGTGTAGTCTACTCGGTCGGTGGGTGGTGTAGTCTGCTCGGTCGGTGGTGTAGTCTGCTCGGTCGGTGGTGTAGTCTACTCGGTCGGTGGTGTAGTCTGCTCGGTCGGTGGTGTATTCTGCTCGGTCGGTGGTGCAGTCTGCTGTGCGACCCCTCGGTGGGGTGCACCGCCCCTGGGCGAGCGCCCAGCTCTGCTGTCATTTTCAAAGTCACGTTGGGCGCAATGACGGCTGGGCGGGTCTGGCCTAGCAGAGGGTCGAGCACGATGGGGGCGGCGGTGGTAGAGCCCATGCTGAGCGGAGTCCCGCGTCTGGATATAACGCTAGAAGGTTCCAGAGTGCAAGGACTTATCTGTCGTGTTGTGCTGACCGCCGGAAGGCGTGACGATCAGTACCAGAGCCTGGACGATCGCTAGTAGAAGCAGGTGACGTAACAGGTCGTGGTGCATGGTGGCGGCTGAGCCGGGCCGGCTGGACCACAGGCGGTTGCACTAGATGTCTCAGCCCCACAGGTGTTGCCGGCCGCGCTGGGATGGTGAGTCGGTCCCCAAGTCCCATCGGTCGCTCACTTGCACACACTCTCATGCGGCGAGGGCACACGATCACTCAGGTGAAGGTAGGGGTGTCTGTAGGGGTGTCTGTAGGGGTAGGGGAGCACCCCGCGAGCGGTCTACACCGGGTGACCGCTCAGCGAGAACTGCATTGTGCTCATCATCGCTTATCCATGTACTTTTCAGCATGGAGCCGCCTTTTAGGCAGTTCCTAGTTGCTGGCATGCAACAATGTATTTCCTTTCTGGATGTTTGTTCTCAGCAATTGGATGAGTAGGTACGGCATAATGCAGCCCGTCGCCGGCCTGTGTGTGCCCACCGCCAGTCTCAGTTCTCACCTGGGGTGAGTTCATGATGGCGTGGCGGCTGGCCGCCTTCTTGCTCAGCTGGTGGACCATCATGGCCGCCTGGCTCACCACCACCTGATCCTCGTCGTTCAGCAGCTTAATCAGCTCAGGGATGGCGCGCGTCGCCAGGTCAGCGTCATCCTGCCGCGGGGGAGACAGGTCACCACAGGTCACCACTAGGTCACCACAGGTCACCACAGGTCATCACAGGTCAGCACAGGTCATCACAGGTATCACAGGTATCACAGGTCACCACAGGTCATCACAGGTATCACAGGTCATCACAGGTATCACAGGTCCTCACAGATCATCACAGGTCCTCACATGTCCTCACATGTCCTCACATGTCCTCACATGTCCTCACATGTCCTCACAGGTCACCACAGGTCACCACAGGTCACCACAGGTCACCAGCAGTCACCACAGGTCACCACAGGTCACCACAGGTCACCACAGGTCACCACAGGTCACCACAGGTCACCACAGGTCACCACAGGTCACCACAGTCACCACAGGTCACCACAGGTCACCACAGGTCACCACAGGTCACCACAGGTCACCACAGGTCACCACAGGTCACCACAGGTCACCACAGGTCACCACAGGTCACCACAGGTCACCACAGGTCACCACAGGTCACCACAGGTCACCACAGGTCACCACAGGTCACCACAGGTCACCACAGGTCACCACAGGTCACCACAGGTCACCACAGGTCACCACAGGTCACCACAGGTCACCACAGGTCACCACAGGTCACCACAGGTCACCACAGGTCACCACAGATCACCACAGGTCACCACAGGTCACCACAGGTCACCGACAGGTCACCACAGGTCACCACAGGTCACCACAGGTCACCACAGGTCACCACAGGTCACCAACAGGTCACCACAGGTCACCACAGGTCACCACAGGTCACCACAGGTCACCACAGGTCACCACAGGTCACCACAGGTCACCACAGGTCACCACAGGTCACCACAGGTCACCACAGGTCACCACAGGTCACCACAGGTCACCACAGGTCACCACAGGGTCACCACAGGTCAACCACAGGTCACCACAGGTCACCACAGGTCACCACAGGTCACCACAGGTCACCACAGGTCACCACAGGTCACCACAGGTCACCACAGGTCACCACAGGTCACCACAGGTCACCACCACAGGTCACCACAGGTCACCACAGGTCACCACAGGTCACCACAGGTCACCACAGGTCACCACAGGTCACCACAGGTCACCACAGGTCACCACAGGTCACCACAGGTCACCACAGGTCACCACAGGTCACCACAGGTCACCACAGGTCACCACAGGTCACCACAGGTCACCACAGGTCACCACAGGTCACCACAGGTCACCACAGGTCACCACAGGTCACCACAGGTCACCACAGGTCACCACAGGTCACCACAGGTCACCACAGGTCACCACAGGTCACCACAGGTCACCACAGGTCACCACAGGTCACCACAGGTCACCACAGGTCACCACAGGTCACCACAGGTCACCACAGGTCACCACAGGTCACCACAGGTCACCACAGGTCACAACAGGTCACCACAGGTCACCACAGGTCACCACAGGTCACCACAGGTCACCACAGGTCGCACAGGTCAGCACAGGTCAGCACATGTATCACAGGTCATCACAGGTCATCACAGGTATCACAGGTCATCAAAGGTCATCACATATCATCACATGTCATAACAGGTATCACAGGTATCACAGGTATCACAGGTATCACAGGTCATCACAGGTCATCACATATCATCACAGGTATCACAGGTATCACAGGACATCACAGGTATCACAGGTATCACAGGTAATCACAGGTATCGCAGGTCATCACAGATCATCACAGGCCATCACAGGTCATCACAGGTATCACAGGTATCACATGTAACTACATGTTAGCAGGCCAACACAGGTCACCACAGGTCACCACAGGTCACCACAGGTCATCACAGGCTATCACAGGTCCTCACAGGTCATCACAGGTATCACAGGTAGCACAGGTCCTCACAGCTCATCACAGGTCATCACAGGTACCACAGGTATCAACAGGTCATCACAGGTCACCACAGGTATCACGGGGTATCACAGGTCATCCCAGGTCATCACATGTATCACAGGTCATCACATGTATCACAGGTATCACAGCTATCACAGGTCATCACAGGTATCACAGGTATCACAGGTATCACAGGTTAGCACATGTATCACAGGTATCACAGGTAACTACATGTTAGCAGGCCAGCACAGGTCAACACAGGTCATCACAGGTCACCACAGGCCATCACAGGTCATCACAGGTATCACATGTATCACATGTATCACACCAGGGTTGTGCCCGATTGCGCAATTGACTCAAGTTACTCCCGTCTCGTGGGCAGACCCTCACAGCTGATAAGGAAGGAATGCCAGGGGTCGAGATCGGATCAGTAGAGGTGCAAGATTAGTAACATATAATGTTAGACGATAAATTGCTCCTTCTACAGAAATATAGCATCTTCTACCGGCAGCGCTCGACACTCTGCTGGCACCCTGCCCGAACCGTGAGGGGTCAAGTACAAAAGGGTGACAACTTGCGTCAATTACGTCATCGAGCACAACCCTGTATCACAGGTCATCACAGGTCATCACAGGTCATCACAGGAACTACATGTTAGCAGGCCAACACAGGTCACCACAGACAACTACAGGTCACAAAAGGCCAACACAGGCCACGGGTCAGCAGAGGTCACTTCAGGTCAGCAGAGGTCACAACAGGCCAACACAGGCCACGGGTCAGCAGAGGTCATTTCAGGTCAGCAGAGGTCACAACAGGCCAACACAGGCCACGGGTCAGCAGAGGTCACTTCAGGTTACTACAAGTCACTGCAGGTCATCACAAGTAACTACAGGTCACCAGGTCAACACAGGCGGTGACCAGAGACCAGCGTGGGGTGACGCGGGGCCAGTCAGTACGTCACAGGTCAGAGGTTAGGGACACAGGACACAGGTCACAG
>JAXIVJ010010428.1:0-37500 GCA_036785665.1 Chirona hameri
TCTCTGTCTCTGTCTCTGTCTCTGTCTCTGTCTCTGTCTCTGTCTCTGTCTCTGTCTCTGTCTCTGTCTCTGTCTCTGTCTCTGTCTCTGTCTCTGTCTCTGTCTCTGTCTCTGTCTCTGTCTCTCTGTCTCTGTCTCTGTCTCTGTCTCTGTCTCTGTCTCTGTCTCTGTCTCTGTCTCTGTCTCTGTCTCTGTCTCTGTCTCTGTCTCTGTCTCTGTCTCTGTCTCTGTCTCTGTCTCTGTCTCTGTCTCTGTCTCTGTCTCTGTCTCTGTCTCTGTCTCTGTCTCTGTCTCTGTCTCTGTCTCTGTCTCTGTCTCTGTCTCTGTCTCTGTCTCTGTCTCTGTCTCTGTCTCTGTCTCTGTCTCTGTCTCTGTCTCTGTCTCTGTCTCTGTCTCTGTCTCTGTCTCTGTCTCTGTCTCTGTCTCTGTCTCTGTCTCTGTCTCTGTCTCTGTCTCTGTCTCTGTCTCTGTCTCTGTCTCTGTCTCTGTCTCTGTCTCTGTCTCTGTCTCTGTCTCTGTCTCTGTCTCTGTCTCTGTCTCTGTCTCTGTCTCTGTCCTGTCTCTGTCTCTGTCTCTGTCTCTGTCTCTGTCTCTGTCTCTGTCTCTGTCTCTGTCTCTGTCTCTGTCCTCTGTCTCTGTCTCTGTCTCTGTCTCTGTCTCTGTCTCTGTCTCTGTCTCTGTCTCTGTCTCTGTCTCTGTCTCTGTCTCTGTCTCTGTCTCTGTCTCTGTCTCTGTCTCTGTCTCTGTCTCTGTCTCTGTCTCTGTCTCTGTCTCTGTCTCTGTCTCTGTCTCTGTCTCTGTCTCTGTCTCTGTCTCTGTCTCTGTCTCTGTCTCTGTCTCTGTCTCTGTCTCTGTCTCTGTCTCTGTCTCTGTCTCTGTCTCTGTCTCTGTCTCTGTCTCTGTCTCTGTCTCTGTCTCTGTCTCTGTCTCTGTCTCTGTCTCTGTCTCTGTCTCTGTCTCTGTCTCTGTCTCTGTCTCTGTCTCTGTCTCTGTCTCTGTCTCTGTCTCTGTCTCTGTCTCTGTCTCTGTCTCTGTCTCTGTCTCTGTCTCTGTCTCTGTCTCTGTCTCTGTCTCTGTCTCTGTCGGTCTCTGTCCTGTCCAGTCCTGTCTGTCTGTCTCTATGTATGTCTGGCTTTGGTTCTGGCTCTGTCGCTGTCTCTCCTCTGTAGTCGCTGGACGCCGGACTGCGTTTGATTGAGCTGTGTCTGGCTGTCGGCGGGCTTCACAGCTGCCGCTGCTGTGCTGGTCTGCCGGCTCCGAATGTCGGTGTCGCTAAGTCGGTCTGCAGCCAGCGTTCACCTGTTGAGACAGGTGACCAGGAGGACATATATTGCAGCTAACCTTTTCACTGGGCATCCCAATCTGGACAGCTGGGGGTGATTTCGCCTCTGGCTGGTAGGTCTGTAACATGTCGGTCGGCTGTTTCTGCCGGTCCTCATCCCAGAGCGGGGTGTCACTGTATGACACCACATCCAGGGCTGGCTCGGGCGGATCCAGCCGCGCCTGCCACACTTGTTCAGCTGTACCTACTGTGATGTGATGCTGTCCGGGTGGCAAATTCCCGAAGTCTAATAACCATTCGCACTCGGAATTGGAGACGTCATAGCTGCTGGGCGAGTCCATTATACCACCGGGGGAGGTCGGCACCTCCCTGAATGGGATGCTGGGCCGCGACAATCAAGGCCCTATAAGCGACAATAATCGAAGCGATCGCTGTGTGTGATGCGCTTAACCTCGGTGCGCACCATATGAAACATATAGTTTATTCTCGTTACGGCGCGGTCGTCAGGCAGAAGTGCATTTGATCTCCGTTTACATGTCAGATCGGTAGGCAACAGTACCTATATTGGGCGTCTGTATTATATTTATATTGCTTTGTTTATACTTTAAAACAGGCGGTCGACCAAAATAGCAGTGTTATACAATTATGCCCTGAATATTTCGATAATACGTATTTCTTTCGATCGCATACGTAATATTAGAAGGTAAGGCGTTGCATTTTAAATACGTAATTTTCCACCCAGAGATTCCATGAAACGAGCACGGAGCAAGTCAGTTCAGTTGACACGTGCGACAACTGTGCTTAGAAAGCGGAAAACGCGTTTATATTTCAACCTCGGTTTTCTATTACCTGTCGAGGCGCGCCAATAGAAGTTAATAGTAATTTTGAAAGACATGTATTTTTCGCCATCGCGACAGGAAACAGCTGGCGACGCCGCAGTATCACGTCCAGATAAACCACGAAGCAATTTTCATCACCATCAATTTGCAATGATTTTAATTACGAATCGTCGCAAACAGTGGCGCACGCAGGATTCCATTCGGGGGGGGGGGGGTCAGAGCCCTAAAAGCGGGCCCCCTTGTGAGCGGGCCCCCACCCGTTTTTAGAAAACTTCGCGGATTTCGGTCACTTGTTTTTGAGCGGGCCCCATACAGCATGGGACCTGAGACATTATAATTTTCTTGTCAATGTCGTGTAAGGTGACTGCGTGTGCTACTGATGTGCGAATTTTAGGTGCGTGTGCTACTGATGTGCGGTACAACTGTCGAGAGTAAATTTGACGAAATGAGGTAAATGACAACACAAATTATATTTTACAGGTTAGGCAGGTTAGGCAGGTAAATGACAACAACAACAATTATATTGTACAGGTTAGGCAGGTTAGGCAGTCCGATCCCCGGTAGTTATGTCATCATCATCATCGTTGGAGTTTTAGTGCGCCTCGACTACGTCATTCGCGCCCACCATCATGTTGCCACAAGTTGCCATAAACCATTTCCTGAAGCAACAATGGATAATGTGAAAAATACGTATCAATATCAAATACGCCCGTATCAAGAATTTGCAA
Source organism: Chirona hameri (assembly GCA_036785665.1). Classification (NCBI taxonomy): domain Eukaryota; kingdom Metazoa; phylum Arthropoda; class Thecostraca; order Balanomorpha; family Balanidae; genus Chirona; species Chirona hameri. The sequence goes on from JAXIVJ010010428.1 coordinate 2,850, forward strand.
GGATCGGGCCCTGTTGTGACCGGGCCTTCGTTTTGACCGGGCCCTATATCACGTCTTTCCCAACACCGGGCCCCTGCCTCGATCGGGCCTGACCAAGACCGGCCCCTACCAGAAACAGGCCCGCATCAAGAATATGCAAGGACCGGGCCCTGTTGTGACCGGGCCCATATCACGCCTTTGTCAGCACCAGGCCCCTGCCTCGATCGGGCCTGACCAAGACCGGGCCCCTACAAAAAAACGGGCCCGTATCAAGAATATGCGAGGACCGGGCCCTGTTGTGGCCGGGCCCTCGTCCAGACCGGGCCCCATGCCACGCCTTTGCCAGCACCGGGACCCTGCCTCGATCGGAACTGACCAAGACCGGGCCCCTACCAGAAACGGGCCCGTGTCAAGAATATGTGAGGACCGGGCCCTGTTGTGACCGGGCCCCATCATCCCATGCCACGCCTTTGCCAGCACCGGGCCCCTACCTCGATCGGGCCTGACCAAGACCGCGGGCCCCTACCAGAAACGGGCCCCTCAGAAATACGGGTCCCTCATAAATTTCGGGGGGGGGTCAGCTGGCCCCTTTGACCCCCGTGCGCCACTGGTCGCAAACAACTCAAGTGCCGTATCCAATTCAAAACAACTCAAACCGTCGGCAGTACTCCATAGCAAACAACGCGCAGCAACCAAAACGCTGGCGCTCAGCGTCTCCAGAACTCAAACGGAAACGACGATCCAACGTAAATCACAAACTCTCGTAACCTGCTCGATGGTGTCCTTACTGAAATGAACATATTGCCTCTAAGACCACGTAACGCACAACACTGCTCTAACCAGTCATTTCGATACAAGAGTAGTGCTACTGCCGATCTCTTGTCTCCGATCGACATAGCTATATGAGTACAATGACAAAGATGACATGAAAATGGCTGAAACAAGCGAATCACATATTTCATTCATTATTATAGGTCGGAGTGGTCAAGTCGTCTAATGACTCTCCTTCTATATACCGCCTTTCTCACAGGACCCAACACAAAAATAGCCTCCAGATATTCCAGATTAACCAATGAGCATGCGCAATAGGTAGGGAGACTGACGTCACAGTGACGTCACATCCAAGTGAATTTGACCAATCAAATGAATTGGTGCGAATGGTTATTAGATTTCGGGAATTTGCGTCCGGGTGAGGTGTCAGCTCTGCCGGGTCTGGTGGTGGCGCCACCTGTATCGCTGGACTGCTCACTGCCTGGCGCCTGTTCTGTCCGGCACGGTACAGCGCTGAGACGACTGCTCTATATCTTCTCTCAGCTGCCGTTTTCCCACCCCGTACCGACTGCCGACTGCACTGCTGCCATCGGCATTCGAGTTGGTTTGATTGCATATCTAAAGTTGCAGTGTGAATTGCTGCAGGACGACAAGAATGTATGCCAGGTTATATTACCATTGCGGTCATATTCGGTATTAATTTCCTGTGAAGCTACATTTCCGCTTCTAACTACACAATATGTTTTTTTTAATTAAATATGCGCTGCATCAGATATCAGGTGATGTCTAGCGAACTTACGATGACGTCCAGCGAACGTCTAATGACATCTAGCGAACGTCTAGGGACATCTAGCGAACGTCTAGTGACATCCAGCGAACGTCTAGTGACATCCAGCGAACGTCTAGTGATATCCAGCGAACGTCTAGTGACATCTTTCGAACGTCTAGTGACATCCATCGAACGTCTAGTGACATCCAGCGAACGTCTAGTGACATCTAGCGAACGTCTAGTGACATCTATCGAACGTCTAGTGATATCCATCGAACGTCTAGTGACATCCATCGAACGTCTAGTGACATCCAGCGAACGTCTAGTGACATCTAGCGAACGTCTAGTGACATCTAGCGAACGCCTAGTGACACATCGAACGTCTAGTGACATACAGCGAACGTCTAGTGACATCTAGCGAACGTCTAGGGACATCTAGCGAATGTCTAGTGACATCTAGCGAACGTCTAGTGACATCCAGCGAGCGTCTAGTGACATCTAGCGGACGTCTAGTGACATCCATCGAACGTCTAGTGACATCCATCGAACGTCTAGTGACATCCATCGAATGTCTAGTGACATCCAGCGAACGTCTAGTGACATCTAGCGAACGTCTAGTGACATCCATCGAACGTCTAGTGACATCCATCGAACGTCTAGTGACATCTAGCGAACGTCGAGTGACATCCATCGAACGTCTAGTGACATCCATCGAACGTCTAGTGACAAACAGCGAATGTCTAGTGACATCCATCGAACGTCTAGTGACATCCAGCGAACGTCTAGTGACATCCATCGAACGTCTAGTGACATCTAGCGAACGTCTAGTGACAGACAGCAAACGTCTAGTGACATCTAGCGAATGTCTAGTGACAGACAGTGAGCGTCTAGTGACATCTAGCGAACGTCTAGTGATATCCATCGAACGTCTAGTGACATCTAGCAACATCTAGCGAACGTCTAGTGACTGATCGGCTGCTCTGCCGACTGACTGACTGATCCGATGGCGTCCGACTACCCGGTATTGCCCAGCTCCGGGCCATCTCCGGAAGCTCGGAGGAGCTGTGCCCAGCTCAGGGTCAGCTCCGGAAGCTCTGAGAAGCTGTGTGTATGGTGTCGGTACTGCAGCTCCGTGCCATCTCCGGAAGCTCTGAGAAGCTGTGTGTATGGTGTCGGTACTGCAGCTCCGTGCCAGGTAGTGTAGATCGCTGAGGACCGTACCTGGGTGGAAGATTGGAACGTCGCCGAGGAGGCTGGAGGGGCGGCAGGTCGCCGTCCCGTGGCCGGCGGTCTCACGGCAGCGGGGAGTCCGGGCCACTGCCGGAGTACGCCAGCTGAGTGTCCGTGTGTCCGCTGGTCCGGGGCTGGCTCTGGCTTCGCTTCATAACGTGTGGCTCGTCCAGCGGAATGGGCTGCGTCTGGTACTGGCGGACATGGGACGTCCGGCGGCTCTGGCCAGGTCTCGCCGGTGACCAGCCGACTGTTCAGTGGTCATCTTCCGTGCGGTGGGCGGGCCGATCCGGGACAACCCGCGCCCTCCGCCGGCTATTTCGGGTGTGTGGCTCCGCCGCTCTGCCGGCGCCGCTCTGCCGGGACCGGTCGGACCAATGGCGGCGGGTCGGGCCGGGCGTGACTCAGCGGGGCAGGGCGGCCGCCGCCGGAGCAGCAGCAGCAGCGCCGCGCCGCAGTCCAGTCCAGTCCAGCCCGCGCCCCGGCTGTGACGTGGTGTCCCGTCAGCTGTGCCGAACTGACCGTGTGCCGTGTGTGGCCCGACTGTGAGTGAGGAGCGGTGGGGACGGGGCGTGGTCCGCGCCGTGTGGCCCGCCCGGCGCCTGACGTCGGGACAGGGAGGACCGCCTGCTGCAGGTCAGTAGGGTGGGAGGCGGTACAGTGGGGAGGTCCCGTGGCTCCTTTCCTGTCCGACAATCACGTCCAGGACCTTCACTGTCCGACAGTCCGACTCGGGGCCGTCACGGCGCTGACTCGGGTTGTCACACGAAGCGGCGGCTGGCGGCGGCGGCTGGTCAATGTCTGTCAGCGCCGGGCACGGCTCCACGCTCCACGCTGCAGTCTACACAGTACACAGCCGGAGCGGGCACGACACGGCTGGTTCACCGGGCACGGCTGGCTCACCGGGCACAGCACGGCTGGCTCACCGGGCACGGCACGGCTGGCTCACCGGGCTGCCCTGCCCGCCGCCACTTGTAGAAAGTTGTTTACCGCCAGTCGGTGCGCGCTGTCCGGCGCCGCGCGGTCGACGGCTGCTGAGCTGCAGTCCCCTGTACCATACCATGGCACAGTGAACACCGGGAGGGGGAAACGTGGGGCGCAGTGGAGAGGTGCGGGCTGAGTACGGTACCTCGGCGTACCGACACAGGACAGGAGCAGCGACAGAGGCCCGTCACTGCTGCCGCAGCCCCGGCACGCCTCAGTCTCCAGCTGGAGACTGAGTGACTGTGCCTGTGACTGGGCTCTCAGCTGGATGGCTGGGGGTAAATGTGATTTGACTTGTAGAGCGACCGCTGGTATGAATCGATGGCGTTTGCGTGCCGGCGCCTGCATAATGGGCCCAGCTGCTGGGTGACTGAGTGTGCGAAGGTGACGATTGAGGAAGGCTGGGGCAGGGGGCGTGTATATGGGCAGCGTGAACCGAAGGAAGCAATTATCCATAACCAACTGCAACCTGTGCGGAAATGGGTCAGAACCAAACGGGTGGGATGTACCGTGAACTCATGCCTTCACCTAGCATCACAAAGCAACACGCAGACTGGAAGCAGGTTTTGCTTGCAGCCTTTCGGCAACCACCTGCCAGGAGAAGGAGTGTCCGTTGTTGACAGACCGAGTCTCCGACCGTGTCGGCCAGACCATATAACCTGAGCAGTGGCGGCGCCCTGACTTGTTGACAGACCGAGTCTCCGACCGTGTCGGCCAGGCCATATAGCCTGAGCAGTGGCGGCGCCCTGACTGTTGTTAACAGACCGAGTCTCCGACTGTGTCGGCCAGGCCATATAACCTGAGCAGTGGCGGCGCCCTGACTGTTGTTAACAGACCGAGTCTCCGACCGTGTCGGCCAGGCCATATAACCCGAGCAGTGGCGGCGCCTTGACTGTTGTTGACAGACCGAGTATCCGACTGTGTCGGCCAGGCCATATAGCCTGAGCAGTGGCGGCGCCCTGACTGTTGTTAACAGACCGAGTCTCCGACCGTGTCGGCCAGGCCATATAACCTGAGCAGTGGCGGCGCCCTGACTGTTGTTGACAGACCGAGTCTCCGACTGAGTCGGCCAGGCCATATAACCTGAGCAGTGGCGGCGCCCTGACTGTTGTTGACAGACCGAGTCTCCGACTGTGTTGGCCAGGCCATATAGCCTGAGCGGTGGCCCAACCCCTCACAATGGTGACGCCCCAACCCCTCACAATGGTGACGGCACCGGGCCTGGGTCGGTGCGGGGCGAGGTCGTTTGGACCGGGGCTCCTCGAGCTGGTCCCGGCTGGTGCCTGGCGTCAGACTCACTCTGCTGGTACGACAGGTGCGCGCTGCTGCCAGACTGCCCCTTATTTGCCAGCCGTGGCCGTGGCCGCCGCTGGCGGCGGCGGTGGCTGGCTGGCGGCCGCCCCGCTGACGTCATCCTATTGATGGGTGCGTTGGCAGGGCGGTGGCGGCCAACCTCACTGCTTCCTCACACAAACACGGGGCCGTCCGGCCGGCCTCACTGCTGCCTCACACAGACAAGGGGCCGTCCGGCCGGCCTCACTGCTGACTCACACAGACACGGGGCCGGCCGGCCGGCCTCACTGCTGCCTCACACAGACACGGGGCCGTCCGACCGGCCTCACTGATGCCTCACACAAACACAGGGCCGTCCGTCCGTCCGGCTGATGAGGCGTACTATCGGCACACACGCCACCGCGCACCGCCGGCCGACTGTACACAAAACAGAGTTGCAGTGCTGCCACTGCACTGGCGTGCACTGTCCGTCCGCATCATGTCTGTCAACCGGGCTCGCCACTACCCACTGGTCGTTTATCCAGACATGGCGGCTTCGGTTGGGAGAACAATGTCTGGAGACCTACTATGGTGATTTGCAGACGTCGTGCTGTACGATTTCCGTGTCGCGGAGCGTTGTAGAAAATGTTTGTGCATCCACCTGATAGCTCAATCGGTCACCAGGTTCCTTTTCATGGGCGGCTTAGTGGCTCATGGCTTACAATGCCACCCGCCCTGTGAAATCTGCACGTCACACTCTCCCAGAGATTTAATTTTTCGGTCGACGCGGCTTATTTGAGATTTAATTTTCCACCCGGCATCCTGGTCGTGGCGCCGTTACATCGCTGTCCGCGGCGTGACGGGCGGTCTATGGGCGGGCGGCGGCAGCTGCTCCGTGCCCGCCTCCCTCCGTCAGGGTGTCGGCCGCCAACTCGGGCCGCTGACCGGCCACTGCTGTCCTCTACATGCCGACCTATCTCCCGGCAGGACGGGGACGGCAGGCGTACAGTACGAACCCACTCACGTACTGACCTCAGTGGTGCGGCTCTGACCTCAGTCGGTGTGGCTCTGACCTCAGTGCGGTACTGCGTGTCTGTCTGTGTGACGCCTCCCTCCCTCCAGGTGTGATGCGGCTTTGGCTCTGACCTCAGTGCGGTACTGCGCGGCGCAATCTCTGCGGGTGGGCCGCCGCCGGGCGAGTGTGCTGTGTTTGTCGGGAGCCGCCCTCCCTCCCTCCCGCTCACAGGCGGCTCTGGCTGTCGCCCTCCTACATGGAGGCAGCTCTAGAGCCGCCCGCCTTGTGGTGCCCGCCCCGCGCCGCCCGGCTCTAACCACCTCCGAGCGCCGCTGCCAAGTGAATAGAGCCATAACGTCTGTTACCGCCCTGCACACGCCCAGTCGGTATAGAGCCGTCATAGCCGGTGTAGCGGGCTGCTGGTGGCTCGCCGTATATGAACTGGGCTCCGTTCAGGGAATGTGTACCTCTGGGAATGCGTCACAGCAAGCGACAGACTGGAGTCACCATGTTGCGCCGCACATCTGCCGTGGCACGCCTCCTCTGGTGACCGTCTCTGGAGTCTCGGTGTCGCTGGACTGGTGCCTCCTCTGGTGACCGTCTCTGGAGTCTCGGTGTCGCTGGACTGGTGCCTCCTCTGGTGACCGTCTCTGGAGTATCGGTGTCGCTGGACTGGTGCCTCCTCTGGTGACCGTCTCTGGAGTCTCGGTGTCGCTGGACTGGTGTTCTGACGCGGCGCTCCACTACGTTTGTCCCTCGCTATCGCCTCTCGCTGGAGACCGTCACGGAAGACCGTCTCTGGAGTGTCGGTGTCGCTGGACTGGAATGTGGGGCCGCCGTCTGACCTTGGTGCAGGGCGGCCGGCGGCGGCGGCGCTCCGTGCTGTTGCGTCACTCCTCGCTGGTACGCCGCCGCGGCGCCAGCCCGCCGGCCAATTGTCGGCCACTGCCGCCGATTGCCGCTGATGGCTGCAGTGTCGGAGCAGTGTGCAGCGCTCTGAGGAGACGGCGGCCGTACCGTGTCTGTCTGGAGACTCCGTGTGGCGCTCTCTCCCCTGGACGGCGGCCGTACCGTGTCTGTCTGGAGACTCCGTGTGGCGCTCTCTCCCCTGGACGGCGGCCGTACCGTGTCTGTCTGGAGACTCCGTGTGGCGCTCTCTCCCCTGGACGGCGGCCGTACCGTGTCTGTCTGGAGACTCCGTGTGGCGCTCTCTCCCCTGGACGGCGGCCGTACCGTGTCTGTCTGGAGACTCCGTGTGGCGCTCCCTCCCCTGGACGGCGGCCGTACCGTGTCTGTCTGGAGACTCCGTGTGGCGCTCTCTCCCCTGGACGGCGGCCGTACCGTGTCTGTCTGGAGACTCCGTGTGGCGCTCTCTCCCCTGGACGGCGGCCGTACCGTGTCTGTCCGGAGACTCCGTGTGGCGCTCTCTCCCCTGGACGGCGGCCGTACCGTGTCTGTCTGGAGACTCCGTGTGGCGCTCTCTCCCCTGGACGGCGGCCGTACCGTGTCTGTCTGGAGACTCCGTGTGGCGCTCTCTCCCCTGGACGGCGGCCGTACCGTGTCTGTCCGGAGACTCCGTGTGGCACTCCCTCCCCTGGACGGCGGCCGTACCGTGTCTGTCTGGAGACTCCGTGTGGCGCTCTCTCCCCTGGACGGCGGCCGTACCGTGTCTGTCTGGAGACTCCGTGTGGCGCTCTCTCCCGGCGCTCTCTCCCCTGGACGGCGGGCGTACCGTGTCTGTCCGGAGACTCCGTGTGGCGCTCCCTCCCCTGGACGGCGGCCGTACCGTGTCTGTCTGGAGACTCCGTGTGGCGCTCTCTCCCCTGGACGGCGGCCGTACCGTGTCTGTCTGGAGACTCCGTGTGGCGCTCCCTCCCCTGGACGGCCGGCGGTGCCGTGCCGTGTCGGTCCCTCCCCTGGACGGCCGGGGGTGCCGTGCCGTGTCGGTCCCTCCCCTGGACGGCCAGCGGTGTCGTGCCATGTCTGCCCCTCCCCTGGACGGCCGGGGGTGCCGTGCCGTGTTGGTCCCTCCCCTGGACGGCCGGCGGTGCCGTGCCGTGTCGGTCCCTCCCCTGGATGGCCGACGGTGCCGTGTCGGTCCCTCTCCTGGACGGCCGACGGTGCCGTGCCGTGTCGGTCCCTCCCCTGGACGGCCGGCGGTGCCGTACCGTGTCGGTCCCTCCCCTGGACGGCCGGGGGTGCCGTGCCGTGTTGGTCCCTCCCCTGGACGGCCGGGGGTGCCGTGCCGTGTCGGTCCCTCCCCTGAACGGCCGGCAGTGCCGTGCCGTGTCGGTCCCTCCCCTGGACGGCCGACGGTGCCGTGCCGTGTCGGTCCCTCCCCTGGACGGCCGGGGGTGCCGTGCCGTGTCGGTCCCTCCTCTGAACGGCCGGCGGCGGTAGGACCGACACACTGAGGCTGTGCAGGCCGGCCGGGTGCACGGTTCACAGAAGCGGCGGCGGCGTCGCTCAGTCGATCGGGCAGTACTATCGCCGGCGACATGGAGCGCCCGGGACAGGCGATTTTTTTCCCTTTTTTTTACCGATATTTGCCGACCGCCCGCCGCCCAGTCCCGCCAGCCCGCCGCCCCGGCCGCCGCCAAGTCTGACCAGTTCACTCACCGCCCGTCTGCTCACTGCTCAGTCGGTGACGGCATCTCAGGGCTGGTAGCTCGAAATCCAGGACTAAGCTCCCAACTTCAACACTGGAAAATAGCCTGAGGAGCGCCGGACAAATGGTCGAACCATAAATCGTCCGCTGCGTCATCGTTCAAGGCGTATCCTCGCATTGTAAATTACCGAGCGGTCTCGCCCGCCTTCCCGGCGGCCTGACCACGTGACTGAGGCCCAGCTGCCCTTGTACGGCCGACGGCCGGTCACGTGACCCCGTCTGACTAACGAGCCGCGCTGAGTGGCGGCGGTACGATCACGATGGGCGTAACTGTGCCGCCGCCGCGAGGCCGCGTGGGTGCTGGCTGCTGGCCGCACGTCTTCCAGGTCCGCGGCCCGGCCTCAGGGGACCAGCCTCTCCTCCCGGTACCGTTAGAGAGCAGAACACGACCAGCAAGAAATCCACCAACACGCTGATTTATTGCTGCCATGGACAACCCACGCAGCCTACCAACCGGAGGGATATTTACCCTTTTTAAATGTTAAAACAGCTATGGTTTTTCAATGACCTTTCTATTGCCCCCACATTAAACCCGGCATTTACTGATTTCACTTAAAACGGTGTGCCAACTGCCTGCTGTTTTTCGCCTATGATTTCAGATGGCAGTTCAGATGACAGTGTGTTGTCGGTCCACTCGTCCAATGCTAGGCCCAGAGCTAACAGAGCTGGGGGGTGTTGGCACGCTGCAGACCCCTGCTGATGCCGAGCGTGTCCCCTCTGACTGACTGATCCGTGTGGCCTACTGTTACAGAGGGTACCAAGGCCAAACCGAACAACAGGCTGGCGCGCCGGGCGCGTTCCTTCAAGGAGGACCTGCTGGAGAAGCTCAACAACATGAAGACGCCGCACGTCATCCGGTCGCACAGTCCAGGTCAGTGGAGAGGGAGGGTCAGTCAGAGGACGGGGCTGTGTTCGTGTCCGGACAGTGTACTCCGGGCAGTCAGAGAACGGGGCTGGACAGTGTACTCTGGTCAGTCAGAGGACGGGGCTGGACAGTGTACTCTGGTCAGTCAGAGGACGGGGCTGTGTCCGTGTCCGGACAGTGTACTCTGGTCAGTCGGAGGACGGGGCTGGACAGTGTACTCTGGTCAGTCAGAGGACGGGGCTGTGTCCGTGTCCGGACAGTGTACTCTGGTCAGTCAGAGGACGGGGCTGGACAGTGTACTCTGGTCAGTCAGAGGACGGGGCTGTGTCCGTGTCCGGACAGTGTACTCTGGTCAGTCGGAGGACGGGGCTGGACAGTGTACTCTGGTCAGTCAGAGGACGGGGCTGGACAGTGTACTCTGGTCAGTCAGAGGACGGGGCTGGACAGTGTACTCTGGTCAGTCAGAGGACGGGGCTGTGTCCGTGTCCGGACAGTGTACTCTGGTCAGTCGGAGGACGGGGCTGGACAGTGTACTCTGGTCAGGCAGAGGACGGGGCTGTGTCCGTGTCCGGACAGTGTACTCTGGTTAGTCAGAGGACGGGGCTGTGTCCGTGTCCGGACAGTGTACTCTGGTCAGTCAAAGGACGGGGCTGGACAGTGTACTCAGTCAGAGGACGGGGCTGTATCCGTGTCCGGTCAGTGTACTCTGGTCAGTCAGAGGACGGGGCTGGATAGTGTACTCTGGTCAGTCAGAGGACGGGTCTGTGTCCGGACAGTGTACTCTGGTCAGTCAGAGGACAGGGCTGTGTCCGTGTTCGGTCAGTGTACTCTGCTCAGTCAGAGGACGGGGCTGTGGCCGGACAGTATACTCTGGTCAGTCAGAAGACGGGGCTGTGTCTGTGTCCGGACAGTGTACTCTGGTCAGTCAGAGGACGGGGCTGTGCCCGTGTCCGGACAGTGTACTCTGGTCAGTCAGAGGACGGGGCTGTGTCCGTGTCCGGACAGTGTACTCTGGTCAGTCAGAGGACGGGGCTGTGTCCGTGTCCGGACAGTGTACTCTGGTCAGTCAGAGGACGGGGCTGGACAGTGTACTCTGGTCAGTCAGAGGACGGGGCTGGACAGTGTACTCTGGTCAGTCAGAGGACGGGGCTGTGTCCGTGTCCGGACAGTGTACTCTGGTCAGTCAGAAGACGGGGCTGTGTCCTTGTCCGGACAGTTTACTCTGGTCAGTCAGAGGACGGGGCTGTGTCCGTGTCCGGACAGTGTACTCTGGTCAGTCAGAGGACGGGGCTGGACAGTGTACTCTGGTCAGTCAGAGGACGGGGCTGTGCCCGTGTCCGGTTAGTGTACTCTGGTCAGTCAGAAGACGGGGCTGTGTCCGTGTCCGGACAGTGTACTCTGGTCAGTCAGAGGACGGGTCTGTGTCCGGACAGTGTACTCTGGTCAGTCAGAAGACAGGGCTGTGTCCGTGTTCGGTCAGTGTACTCTGCTCAGTCAGAGGACGGGGCTGTGGCCGGACAGTATACTCTGGTCAGTCAGAAGACGGGGCTGTGTCTGTGTCCGGACAGTGTACTCTGGTCAGTCAGAGGACGGGGCTGTGCCCGTGTCCGGACAGTGTACTCTGGTCAGTCAGAGGACGGGGCTGTGTCCGTGTCCGGACAGTGTACTCTGGTCAGTCAGAGGACGGGGCTGTGTCCGTGTCCGGACAGTGTACTCTGGTCAGTCAGAGGACGGGCTGTGTCCGTGTCCGGACAGTATACTCTGGTCAGTCAGAGGACGGGGCTGGACAGTGTACTCTGGTCAGTCAGAGGATGGGGCTGTGCCCGTGTCCGGTTAGTGTACTCTGGTCAGTCAGAGGACGGGGCTGTGTCCGTGTCCGGACAGTGTACTCTGGTCAGTCAGAGGACGGGTCTGGACAGTGTACTCTAGTCAGTTAGAAGACGGGGCTGTGTCCGTGTCCGGACAGTGTACTCTGGTCAGTCAGATGACGGGGCTGGACAGCGTACTCTGGTCAGTCAGAGGACGGGGCTGGACAGTGTACTCTGGTCAGTCAGAGGACGGGGCTGTGTCCGTGTCCGGACAGTGTACACTGGTCAGTCAGAGGACGGGGATGTGTCCGTGTCCGGACAGTGTACTCTGGTCAGTCAGAGGACGGGGCTGTGTCCGTGTCCGGACAGTGTAGTCTGGTCAGTCAGAGGACAGGGCTGTGTCCGTGTCCGGACAGTGTACTCTGGTCAGTCAGAGGACGGGGCTGTGTCCGTGTCCGGACAGTGTACCCTGGTCAGTCAGAGGACGGGACTGGACAGTGTACTCTGGTCAGTCAGAGGACGGGGCTGTGTCTGTGTCCGGACAGTATACTCTGGTCAGTCGGAGGACGGGGCTGGACAGTGTACTCTGGTCAGTCAGAGGACGGGGCTGTGTCCGTGTCCGGGCAGTGTACTCTGGTCAGTCAGAGGACGGGGCTGGACAGTGTACTCTGGTCAGTCAGAGGACGGGGATGTGTCCGTGTCCGGACAGTGTACTCTGGTCAGTCAGAGGACGGGGCTGCGTCTGTGTCCGGACATTGTACTCTGGTCAGTCAGAGGACGGGGCTGGACAGTGTACTCTGGTCAGTCAGAGGACGGGGATGTGTCCGTGTCCGGGCAGTGTACTCTGGTCAGTCAGAGGACGGGGTTGTGTCCGTGTCCGGACAGTGTACTCTGGTCAGTCAGAGGACGGGGCTGTGTCCGTGTCCGGACAGTGTACTCTAGTCAGTCAGAGGACGGGGCTGTGTCCGTGTCCGGACAGTGTACTCTGGTCAGTCAGAGGACGGGGCTGTGTCCGTGTCCGGACATTGTACTCTGGTCAGTCAGAGGACGGGGCTGTATTCGTGTCCGGACAGTGTACTCTGGTCAGTCAGAGGACGGGGCTGTGTCTGTGTCCGGACAGTGTACTCTGGTCAGTCAGAGGACGGGGCTGTGTCCGTGTCCGGACAGTGTACTCTGGTCAGTCATAGGACGGGGCTGTGTCCGTGTCCGGACAGTGTACTCTGGTCAGTCAGAGGACGGGCTGTGTCCGTGTCCGGACAGTGTACTCTGGTCAGTCAGAGGACGGGGCTGGACAGTGTACTCTGGTGAGTCAGAGGACGGGGCTGTGTCCGTGTCCGGTCAGTGTACTCTGGTCAGTCAGAGGACGGGGCTGGACAGTGTACTCTGGTGAGTCAGAGGACGGGGCTGTGTCCGTGTCCGGACAGTGTACTCTGGTCAGTCAGAGGACCGGGCTGGACAGTGCACTTTGGTCAGTCAGAGGACGGGGCTGTGTCCGTGTCCGGGCAGTGTACTCTGGTCAGTCAGAGGACGGGCTGTGTCCGTGTCCGGACAGTGTACTCTGGTCAGTCAGAGGACGGGGCTGTGTCTGTGTCCGGACAGTGTACTCTGGTCAGTCAGAGGACGGGGCTGTGTCCGTGTCCGGGCAGTGTACTCTGGTCAGTCAGAGGACGGGGCTGTGTCTGTGTCCGGACAGTGTACTCTGGTCAGTCAGAGGACGGGCTGTGTCTGTGTCCGGACAGTGTACTCTGGTCAGTCAGAGGACGGGCTGTGTCCGTGTCCGGGCAGTGTACTCTGGTCAGTCAGAGGACGGGGCTGTGTCTGTGTCCGGGCAGTGTACTCTGGTCAGTCAGAGGACGGGCTGTGTCCGTGTCCGGACAGTGTACTCTGGTCAGTCAGAGGACGGGGCTGTGTCTGTGTCCGGACAGTGTACTCTGGTCAGTCAGAGGGCGGGGCTGTGTCTGTGTCTGTGTCCGGACAGTGTACTCTGGTCAGTCAGAGGACGGGACTGTGTCCGTGTCCGGACAGTGTACTCTGGTCAGTCAGAGGACGGGGCTGGACAGTGTACTCTGGTCAGTCAGAGGACGGGGCTGTGTCCGTGTCCGGACAGTGTACTCTGGTCAGTCAGAGTACGGGGCTGTGTCCGTGTCCGGACAGTGCACTCTGGTCAGTCAGAGGACGGGGCTGTGTCCGTGTCCGGACAGTTTACTCTGGTCAGTCAGAGGACGGGGCTGGGCAGTGTACTCTGGTCAGTCAGAGGACGGGGCTGTGTCCGTGTACTCTGGTCAGTCAGAGGACGGGGCTGGACAGTATACTCTGGTCAGTCAGAGGACGGGGCTGTGTCCGTGTCCGGTCAGTGTACTCTGGTCAGTCAGAAGACGGGGCTGTGTCCGTGTCCGGACAGTGTACTCTGGTCAGTCAGAGGACGGGGCTGGACAGTGCACTCTGGTGAGTCAAAGGACGGGGCGGTGTCCGTGTCCGGTCAGTGTACTCTGGTCAGTCAGAGGACGGGGATGGACAGTGTACTCTGGTCAGTCAGAGGATGGGGCTGTGTCTGTGTCCGGACAGTGTACTCTGGTCAGTCAGAGGACGGGGCTGTGTCCGTGTCCGGACAGTGTACTCTGGTCAGTCAGAGGACGGGGCTGTGTCTGTGTCCGGACAGTGTACTTTGGTCAGTCAGAGGACGGGGCTGTGTCCGTGTCCGGACAGTGTACTCTGGTCAGTCAGAGGACGGGGCTGGACAGTGTACTCTGGTCAGTCAGAGGACGGGGCTGTGTCCGTGTCCGGACAGTGTACTCTGGTCAGTCAGAGGATTGGGCTGTGTCCGTGTCCGGAAAGTGTACTCTGGTCAGTCAGAGGACGGGGCTGTGTCCGTGTCCGGACAGTTTACTCTGGTCAGTCAGAGGACGGGACTGTGTCCGTGTCCGGACAGTGTACTCTGGTCAGTCAGAGGACGGGGCTGTGTCCGTGTCCGGACAGTGTACTCTGGTCAGTCAGAGGACGGGGCTGTGTCCGTGTCCGGACAGTGTACTCTGGTTAGTCAGAGGACGGGGCGGTGTCCGTGTCCGGACAGTGTACTCTGGCCAGTCAGAGGACGGGGCTGTGTCTGTGTCCGGACAGTGTACTCTGGTCAGTCAGAGGACGGGGCTGTGTCCGTGTCCGGACAGTGTACTCTGGTCAGTCAGAGGACGGGGCTGTGTCCGTGTACTCTGGTCAGTCAGAGGACGGGGCTGTGTCTGTGTCCGGACAGTGTATTCTGGTCAGTCAGAGGACGGGGCTGTGTCCGTGTCCGGTCAGTGTACTGGCTGGACAGTGTACTCTGGTGAGTCAAAGGGCGGTGTCCGTGTCCGGTCAGTGTACTCTGGTCAGTCAGAGGACGGGGCTGTGTCCGTGTCCGGGCAGTGTACTCTGGTCAGTCAGAGGACGGGGCGTCCGTGTCCGGACAGTGTACTCTGGTCAGTCAGAGGACGGGGCTGTGTCCGTGTCCGGGCAGTGTACTCTGGTCAGTCAGAGGACGGGGCGTCCGTGTCCGGACAGTGTACTCTGGTCAGTCAGAGGACGGGGCTGTGTCCGTGTCCGGACAGTGTACTCTGGGCAGTCAGAGGACGGGGTTGTGTCCGTGTCCGGACAGTGTACTCTGGTCAGTCAGAGGACGGGGCGGTGTCCGTGTCCGGACAGTGTACTCTGGTCAGTCAGAG
Source organism: Chirona hameri (assembly GCA_036785665.1). Taxonomy (NCBI): domain Eukaryota; kingdom Metazoa; phylum Arthropoda; class Thecostraca; order Balanomorpha; family Balanidae; genus Chirona; species Chirona hameri. Next base: position 17,906 of record JAXIVJ010010428.1, read on the forward strand.
GACGGGGCTGTGTCCGTATCCGGACAGTGTACTCTGGTCAGTCAGAGGACGGGGCTGTGTCCGTGTCCGGACAGTGTACTCTGGTCAGTCAGAGGACGGGGCTGTGTCCGTGTCCGGACAGTTTACTCTGGTCAGTCAGAGGACAGGGCTGTGTCCGTGCCCGGACAGTGTACTCTGGTCAGTCAGAGGACGGGGCTGTGTCCGTGTCCGGGCAGTGTACTCTGGTCAGTCAGAGGACGGGGCGTCCGTGTCCGGACAGTGTACTCTGGTCAGTCAGAGGACGGGGCTGTGTCCGTGTCCGGACAGTGTACTCTGGGCAGTCAGAGGACGGGGTTGTGTCCGTGTCCGGACAGTGTACTCTGGTCAGTCAGAGGACGGGGCTGTGTCCGTATCCGGACAGTGTACTCTGGTCAGTCAGAGGACGGGGCTGGACAGTGTACTCTGGTCAGTCAGAGGACGGGGCTGTGTCCGTGTCCGGACAGTGTACTCTGGTCAGTCAGAGGACGGGGCTGTGTCCGTATCCGGACAGTGTACTCTGGTCAGTCAGAGGACGGGACTGTGTCCGTGTCCGGACAGTGTACTCTGCTCAGTCAGAGGACGGGGCTGGACAGTGTACTCTGGTCAGTCAGAGGACGGGGATGTGTCCGTGTCCGGACAGTGAACTCTGGTCAGTCAGAGGACGGGGTTGTGTCCGTGTCCGGACAGTGTACTCTGGTCAGTCAGAGGACGGGGCTGTGTCCGTGTCCGGACAGTGTACTCTGGTCAGTCAGAGGACGGGGCTGTGTCCGTGTCCGGACAGTGTACTCTGGTCAGTCAGAGGACGGGGCTGTGTCCGTGTCCGGACAGTGTACTCTGGTCAGTCAGAGGACGGGGCTGTGTCCGTGTCCGGACATTGTACTCAGGGTCAGTCAGAGGACGGGTCTGTGTCGGTGTCCGGACAGTGCACTCTGGTCAGTCAGAGGACGGGGCTGTGTCCGTGTCCGGACAGTGTACTCTGGTCAGTCAGAGGACGGGGCTGTGTCCGTGTCCGGACAATGTACTCTGGTCAGTCAGAGGACGGGGCTGTGTCCTCTGGTCAGTCAGAGGACGGGGCTGTGTCTGTGTCCGGACAGTGTACTCTGGTCAGTGGCCGGTCGGACAGACTATCGGGGACATAGAGCGGCGGGTGAGCAGTGCCTCTGATTGTTAACCACAAGCTGCTGAGTCCCTGCAGCGTGCAACAGGCAGCGTGTGTTAAGTCAGTGGCGGACAGGACGGCACGGGTGCACTGGGTGGCGACACGGGCCAGGACCTCCGCCCGCCTGTCGCCGTGTGTTGGGACATGGTACAGTGGAGGACAGGATGGCACGGGCTAGGACCGCCGCCCGCCTGTCGCCGTGTGTTGGGACATGGTACAGTGGAGGACGGGCCAGGACCGCCGCCCGCCTGTCGCCGTGTGTTTGGACATGGTACAGTGGAGGACGGGCCAGGACCGCCGCCCGCCTGTCGCCGTGTGTTGGGACATGGTACAGTGGAGGACAGGATGGCACGGGCCAGGACCGCCGCCCGCCTGTCGCCGTGTGTTGGGACATGGTACAGTGGAGGACGGGCCAGGACCGCCGCCCGCCTGTCGCCGTGTGTTGGGGCATGGTACAGTGGAGGACGGGCCAGGACCGCCGCCCGCCTGTCGCCGTGTGTTGGGACATGGTACAGTGGAGGACAGGATGGCACGGGCCAGGACCGCCGCCCGCCTGTCGCCGTGTGTTGGGACATGGTACAGTGGAGGACGGACCAGGACCGCCGCCCGCCTGTCGCCGTGTGTTGGGACATGGTACAGTGGAGGACAGGATGGCACGGACCAGGACGGCCGCTCGTCTGTCGCCGCGCCGCGCGCTGTTTACGTCTGCCGTTCTGGTGACGTCACCAGAAAGCACGGCCGGCGTGCTGCGCCGGCTGTCGGCAACTCGGCACGGCCGGCCCTGGGCGGGATTGACGCTGGACTGACGCGGGACTGACGCTGACTCGGTGTCTCGCTACATCCCTCCAGTGCTGGTCTTATCGGCAGGCCGGGTGCTGAAGTGCAAATGTTCGCACTACCCTGTCGTGCTTTATCTTTCGAAGAAGGATGATTATAGCCACGGACTGATTGTTCGTTTCTTGAAGAGACGTCTTGACTCTGAGAACCAGTCTCAATGTGCACGGTATGGCGTCACACTCAACAGAGCGGCCGTGGCGGCGGTATGACGTCATGCGGCCGCTGCGTGTCGCTTGCCGGCCGCTGCTGAGTAGTGAATACGCCGGTGATCGGTAATGACTGGGCGGACTGCCGACTGATCTCGGCGGCCGCTCACTCACCGGCGGCCCCCAGCAGCCGGCGGCTTCGGAGTCCTGGCCGCCGTCAGCTGAGGCAGGGCGGCCCTTCTACGGCGGAGCGTCCCCCCCTGCCCCTCCCCGGCGTGGCGGTGTGGCGGTGTGGCGTCATCACTGGCCGCCGTCAGCGAACAGGCAATCAGACGGCTGGAGTCGATGGTTTCGTCACCCGCGTCAGCTGCAGTGGTCACCCACCAGCAACTGTGAGCAGCCCGGAGAAACCAAGCCCGCTGGCATAGCTACCTTCCCGTCGTTGGTGGAATTCAAGTTCTGGTTTCGTCTGGAGGTATCGCATCTCAATTACCAAAGCGTCTGTAAACCTGCCCTGTAAGCCAGACCCGCGCTGCAGTCCTGTGAAGCTTCCCCCCTTTTTTCCATGTGTCTGTCCCTCGCACCTGTTTCATCCGCCACTGGGCTGTGCGCCGCCGCGGCCCCGGCGCGGGGCGGCGGCGGCCTCCTCCGTCGTTACGGCGCCGTACCGTGCCGTGTGATCGTGTCCCAGTTTCGACGCGGCCCGCCGACGCTCTCCTATAAATAGTCGGCGGCCCGATGACGGCGCGTGCCGCCGCCACGCCGGACGCGGCGGTGGACAGCACGGGACGCAGTGGTCCCGGGCCCGCTGCCGCCTCCGCCGGTGCCGGGCCGTGTGTCGGCGGCCACGACAGGTGCGGGGCGGTGGCCCGGGACGGCGGTGGACCCGGGACGGCGGTGGCCCGGGACGGCGGTCGGCCGCTTGCCGGATGCCGTTGTTGTCGACTTCGCTGACGTCACTGGGCGGGTGGCGGGTGGCGGCTATTGACAGTCGGTGGCCGGCCGACTATTCTGGGCCGCCGCCCTGCCGCTTTCATAGATGCGGCTGACCCGGCAGGCCGCCGCCGGGGGCTGCTCACTTTCATAGTACACTACACAGCTGACTGCACTGGCCTGCAGTGCAGCGCGCTCCGCCCGCGCCCGGTGATGCCTGCCTGAACCTGGTATGGCCCGGAGACGGCTGACCTGGCCACAGAGACGGCTGACATGAACCCCGCTCAAGCTTTGGTCATATGGCGGTTTCCTGTCGGCGGTGCGGCGCAATGTTTGTGTTGTGCTAAGTCGACGGCGGCTGTCGGCGGGCTGGGCCCGGCCGGTGGGTCACTGGACTGACTGAGTCCGGCCGGTGGGTCACTGGACTGATTGAGTCCGACCGGTGGGTCACTGGACTGACTGAGTCCGGCCGGTGGGTCACTGGACTGACTGAGTCCGGCCGGTGGGTCACTGGACTGACTGAGTCCGGCTGGTGGGTCACTGGACTGACTGAATCCGGCCGGTGGGTCACTGGACTGACTGAGTCCGACCGGTGGGTCACTGGACTGACTGAGTCCGGCCGGTGGGTCACTGGACTGACTGAGTCCGGCCGGTGGGTCACTGGATTGACTGAAGTCCGGCCGGTGGGTCACTGGACTGACTGAGTCCGGCCGGTGGGTCACTGGACTGACTGAGTCCGGCCATGGGCTGTGGCTGTGGTGTGCTGTCGTTTGGTGGCAGTGTTGGTGCGGTGTCAGAGGTTGGTGGCAGTGTTGGGAAGACGTGCGGTGACGATGGCCGGTTGCCTGCCCGATATGGCGGCGGCCTGTCAGCTCGGGGGCGGGACTCTCCGACAGTCGACAGACAACACAGCTCGGCGACCTGGCCACCAGACCTGACGTGGCACCACTGGCAGCTGCGTCATAGCCGGCAGGCTGCCGGCTCTGAACACAGCCGCCGCTGGTCAGAGACGCTCTCCTGCAGTCCTACGCGCAGCGTCTGCATGCCAGCTGGGCGCCTCATCCCTAGTGACGTCACAGCCACTTGTGCACGGCGTGGCGTGGTCGCTGCCGTCTGCCGGCCGCACCCCGCTGTAGCCGCTGCCGAGATGTGCCGCGGGCCGAGCGCCGTGTGACCTTTACCGCTGCCGCGCTGGGACGGGGTGGCGGCGTTCAATAGCTGCACCGCCACCAGCCGGCCGTACCGTACAAAGGTCAAGCCCACCCGCACCGGCCGGCGCCCACGGCCAGCCACAACCAACTAAAGCACAGGCTACACTATGCGTGATAGTACGCAAAGTACGCACGGTTTTTGCAAGTTTGCGTCTTTTGCGTAGTCTAAAAATGTTCAGCTGATAGGAAATGAATTGACTGAGCTACACTGGAACAGTACGCAAAGTCCGCATGAAATATCACGCAAACTTGCCAAAGACGCAGCACGGAAGTACGCAACTCTGCAAAAGACGCAATTACGCAAGTACGCAAGTACGCAAACAAGTTCAGAGTTTTGAACTTTTTTCCGGTTTTTGCAAGATTGCGTAGTCTGACAGTTGGTGGCGCATCGCCGGCAATCTGTATTGTCAATAACTCTTGATATAATATAGATAGAGACGTGCGAATGGCACCAATGTGTTTGTCTCGTAAGGATGCATCGCCCCAAATGCAACATGACATACCTGGGTCACCAAATGACATTGACCTGAGGTCAAATTTTGAAGTTGACCTAACCAGGACAATATTAATATTTTTCGAAGCGCATTGATGAGACAAACACGATGGTGTCAACATTATTGCTCTATGTTCAACCGATACAAAGTTATTCACGATTTTGTTTTAAAGAAAATGCCATCGTAACCTCTGGAGCCTAAACTATTGAGTATTGATTCACGTGAAATCCCCGACTACTTTTAAGCCTGAGTACTGAAGCACTGATGCGTATTCATCAAAAGGATCAGTCTCATTACCATTTCAACACTATACTACGCAAATCCCGGACGGTGTCAAAAAACGGTACGCAAAAGACGCAAACTTGCAAAAACCGTGCGTACTTTCCGGAACGATCACGCATAGTGGAGCCTGGGCTTAACGCCGGCCCGTTCATACAGAGACGTACTGCCGCTGGGGGATTTACGCGTTCATCAGGGTCGCAACAACCGTCCGCTCAACGGGGTCCTCAACAAGTTACCGAGTATTCCGGGCAATGCTTTTACTTGTATGAATTGCAATGGAAGAGTGGCGGTCGGTTTTCTATGACATTCACCCTGGCCTGTGGTGTATCCCCGATGTCAGCGGCAGTGGTGATCTTAAGACTTAACCCGCGCCGTGCCGGTGCTCGGCGCCACCTTCACCGTGCTGGGGGGGGGGGGGGGAGGGAGGAGGGGGAGGAGAGGAGAGGAGGAGGAGGAGGGGGGTCGACGCCCCCTCGAACTCGGCCCCTATGGGACGTAGACAAAAAAAAACGAAAACACCGTTCGAAACCTCGTCAAAATGCATTTTGAAACTATGTCGGACAGTTTTTTCCTCAGGTCAATATTGATGTCACCAGAGGTCATCAAAGGTCAGATTTTCCAGGTTCAGGACTTTGCTCCAGATACCCCCAAATATCTCGGGAACTATGATAGCTAGGAACACACGGAAAAAAGCAATCGAAAGCTCTTGAAAAATGCAATCGCCATAAGATACTCAAATTTTAGCTCAGGACAATAGTTTAGGCTCCAGAGCAGGGTTGTGCTCGACTCAGAGTCGGTGAGTCAAATTTGACTCGACTCTGACTCAAATCAACTTGAGTCAGAGTCGAGTCGATTAAGAAAAATAGGGGCTCGTCTTGAGTCAGAGTTGAGTCGTTAAACAAAATATGGGCTAAACTTGAGTCAGAGTCGAGTCGCTAAATACAAATAGAGGTTTGAGTTGAGTCGGAGTGAAGTCGCATGGATGTCGCTTGAGTCAAAGTTGAGTCGTCTGGATGCTGTTTGAGTCAAAGCTGAGTCGACTCATCCTCTTATGAGTCAGTCACATCTGATGCAAAACAAGAAATTGGGAGCAAATAAATAATAAAGGGGTCCAAACAATGTTTTAGTGTGAGGGTATGAGTTCAGGTGCTTTTCAAACCCACATAAATCAATTTTCTGTCTAAAAAATCACTTAAAAGTACTGTTTTGCTGCCATTTGTTCAGGCTCATCACAGTTCACACTACACAACTGACAGTGTTGTCAGTTGTGTACGGAAATGTGACACCTGCCCTACCAGTACCCACTTTTCCAGTACACACCATTACAGTTGAGAGACACAGTAGGGAAATACTTTAACAATGGAGCAAAACTACAATTAAAAGTAGTAAAACTACATCACAAACTCTGCTGACTGCTCCTTATCTTAAGTGAAGCAATACAATATTGAATATGTACATGGAAATAATAACTGCAGTATATATAACCTAATAGTAACCATATCAACATAACATTCCTGGAATGTTTATACGAACCATGAGGTATGAACCATATGCGCCATTTATGTCTGAAATACAAAATTTGCATCACAAATTCACTTGAGGTCGAGGACAGGTTAATTCAACAATAGATCACAATTCACTTTGTTTGCTAACGCCGATTTGTTCTCTCCTGAAATCCTACAGATGTTAATTCACACTTGTCAGTTCACTCAGTTGCATTTAAAAACATTTATAAAGGCGTGTATTGTTCGAGCGCGATTATTTCTTCCGCGCCGCAACAATGACTTGCAAGTTGGAGTATCAAAATCATACCGATTTCATATCGCGCTGATCTTCAAATGTGTTCAGGTCCTTGAAGCTTGAAGAGTGGAGTGAGGACTGTGATTGGTCAATATACTGGTCCACATGCTGGCACTAGCTACCAGCAGTTCACAAGTTACTCTGGGGGTGTCATATATGCATTTTTTCTCTCAAAATGACTGATTAAACCAGTTAACTTGAAAATTACATCCGAAATTTTTATTAATTTTGAGTGCGGAGTATCAGAGCGGGTTTTAAAGGGTATTATAAGTTATAACCGTGTTTAATATACACGTGTCAAGAAGGAGGTGTGCTACAATATTGATGACGTAATATTAGAGAGATATTTGGAGAGGTTTAGTAGTGACTGCTGAGTCTGCAGTGCTGCGCAACGCGCCGTCTGGTCGTCTCCGCCTCGAGGCAGGCAGGAGGGGTGTCATGCCTATCTCCGTAACGTGTCCAACCTGTCCCATGACGTCACGGTCCCATGACGTCACGGTCCCATGACGTCACAGTCACGGTTTCCACCAATGAGGTGGCCGAATCGGGAGCGTTCGAGACCGGCACGGCCACCATGTTTGTGTACAGGGGCGGGGCTTGACCTTATATGGGCATGGGCCTCCCACTTTTTGCATGCCTCGCTTTGACATCGCCTAGCGGCTCACCCTTGAAATTTAGTAGAAAATGGCCGAAGAGCGAGCTGTAGAGGACATTTTAATCTATCATTTAGTGCTCAATTCATCCCGCTGGCACCTAAGGTATTCAACTGGTAGGACGCGAAAGTAGGCCGATTTAACACTTTTTGAATAGGGAGCGTGTGACGTCACGTGCCCGTGACGTCACGCCATTAGCTGCCTACCCCGGACGGGTCTACCTAGTATCTAGGGCCTTGCGAGGCAGGTATGTTATGCGCGTGTCGGGAATCGGTTATATCGTATATGTATGTAACTATTGTGGCAAATTGTTACATAAGGATGTTGACATTTTTTTTATTTTGGTATGGAAAACAAAATGATTGTCAAATGGGGAGCCACTTGTTCCGTGGGATTTAATGTATCGAATGGTGTAAAGCAGAGTTGGAGTGACATTTTATCCCTATTCTTGTTTAATGTATATATGGATGAACGGTAATAGTTCAGTAATTTACCTCCCCAGTTAATCAGTTGGAGACACAGTAGGGAAATACTATAAGAATAGAGTGCTCTAATCTGAGATTTTAATGCATCAGATTATATTTTAAAATGCATCATATGGTTATATTTTAATCAGTCGCGAAAATGAGTTCTTTTTTAAACGGCTATTGTGTAGCACTGTGACCACTTGACGACCCATAGAGGGCATGTATGTTGAGGAAAAAAACTCAAACTTTGTTTAAAGATAGGTCACATTAAATTTATGAATATGTCACGCAGGAAACAGTCAAGATCCTTACTCTATGTTTGGATTACCTGCTGTTGTCTGGTGCTGAAATGCTCAATAAATAGAGCTGAATGCTGATAATCCAAAATTAAAGCTCTGGCCAGTATGTGTACTCAATAATTAGCGCGGATTGGACCAAGCACGCCATAATGTTCCCATCACGTTTCAGAAGTTTGCAATTCCAAACAGATTTTCAATATGCATCTGGAATTTTTTCAGACTTGAGCAGGAAAAAAACATGATCGTTGGATAATTGTTGTATCCTATATGGCTTCCTTGTTTTCTGACATTTTGTTACAATTTATTGCAAGTGGCTTTTGTAAAAGTGTTCATAAAGGTGCTCTAATTTTAGATCATTTACATGCATGTCTATGACAGGCTCTGGTGCCACCGGCTCTATTTTTGGAGCGCTCCATTGTTAAAGGATTTCCCTACTGTGTCTCAACTGTAATGGTGTTCTCCTTAACCCGCGAGTTACTGGGGGGGCTATTTTTTGCCCCCCCTCCCGTTATTTTGCAATAACTCATAAACGAACACCCGTATCGTCACCAAACTTGCAGTAACTTCTCGCGCATCAATTCTACACATGTTGGCAGAAGGAAACATATGAGATTATGATAGGTCAACCGGGAATGACGTCAGAATGACGTCATGTTCTTCGGATTTTGTTGCAAAATAATGGTTTGCGGAAAATGCTGTCAAAGGTACGATGTTTGAGATAAATTCAATTGTCTTAAATCAAATTACTGACAATAGACCGGGCTATCAAACTGCTATCTCGGAATTTTGAGGTTTTTTGAAATTCAAAATTTTGAGAAATCCAAAGACATTTTTTTTTTAAACAAAATTTCCAAGAAAAAATCAGAATTATCCAAAAACCGGAATATATGTGATCGAGACGTATGCGGTGAATATGTGTACCAAATTTAAAGTTGATATCTTTAAAAATGACCGAGTTATGACCTTTAAATGACAAAAATCGATCACTTCTCACAGCATTACTATGACAAAAAAAAAATCATTTCCATTTTTGCTTTTTACTTCTATTTATATGGAACGAACAATGTTCTAAGGTCATTTTTCGCGTTCTAGACGAAAAACAAACCCATAAACATGTGTTACAACGCCTAATGACCGTAATCTGCAGTTTGACCTCGTGACCTCAGATGACCTTGACCTGACCCAAGGTCATAAACAGCTTAGAAAGGTACTTAGAAGTATCAGACACACGAATCATACCGATTTATCAACAGCTTATGCGTTTAATATCGCAATTTTGCGCGACAATTCAATCCATAGAGACCTTTTGACACGGTGAAACATTTTGTACTTGACCTGACCTGTGACGTCATCGGTGACCCCGAGGTCAACAATATTGTGTTTCCCTCGATAAATTTCCCAGGGCTATCGAATGCCGTTTGAATTTTTACATTCGGTCCAGTAGTTCCGGAGATCAGAGGGGGGGGGGCAAAAAATAGCCCCCCCCCCCCCCCCCCCAGTAAGTCGCGTTATGAAATATACCCCAGTAACTCGCGGGTTAACCCGCGAGTCACTGGGGGGCTTTTTTTAGCCCCCCCTAAATATATATTATAAATATCTCAATAACTAATGCAGATATCAACGCCAAACTTTCAGTACCTATCCGGGCATCATTTGCACACCTTATGAGAAAAAAAATCAAAAAAAATCGTCCGATTTTTTTTAGATATAGTGAATTTAGTGACGTCACTAAACACGATTTTGACACCAAAATCGGCTAAATTTTGCCAGGCCGTACAAATGCCGCATATGAAGCAAAATGCAATCGAAAAACGCTAAAAGGTAGAACATTGCAAGGGCTACAAACCGGCTATCTCGAAATTTCGAAACATTTGAGTTTTGACCCCAAAAATTTATAAAACACTTTTTTTGAAAAAATGCTCACAAAATAATTTTTTCCGAAGATATTGAAAAAACCGGAATATATATCAGATAACAACATATGGGCAACTACCATACCAAATTTCAAAATGATATCTTTTTTTTTAACTTTCATGGCATATAAAGTATGGGTAAATCATGACGTCAGATTTTGAAATTGCGTTTTTTGGATTTTATTGACCGAATACAGACAAATAAATTCCAGCACTGTTTTCTTTAGATAAATCTGATATAGAAACATGCCTTTTTTATTTCGATTTATCAATTTCAAATTTTGACCTTCAATGACCTGAACTTGACCTGAACTTGACATTAACTTCACGTAAATGAAGTCAGGTAGTACAATGACTACTACTATCGAATTATATGCGTAAAAGCATCCATAAACCATGTGCTGCATGACTTTCGTAGATATTTTGTGTGTAGTGACCTTTTGTGACCTGACCTTGACCTTGCTCTTTTCCAACAATCTCACTTTAGCTCATGTTGGATATGTATCATACCTTTGACAGCACTTTGGGTGATTATAGGCGCAATCGAAGCCCATGGATGGCAAGTATTGTCCATAAACTCAAATACCTCGATTTTGACGTTTGGCTTGACCGTGACCTGACATGTGACCTTAATTTGATTTTGTTAAGTTTGCGTTAGGCTTCTCTCATTGAGCGCTTTCGAATTCCGCCTTGCGCGTCCCGCTGCGATCATTGGTTCTGAAGATACCAGGGGGGCTAACCCCCCCCCCCCCCCCCCCAGTGAGTCGTGTTACAGAATATACCCCAGTGACTGCCGGGTTAATAGAAGAAGAGTATTATTACGACAGGCAGAAAAATGGGTACTGGTAGGGCAGTTGTCACACTTCCGTACACAACTGACAACACTGTAGGTAGTGTGAACTGTGATGAGCCTGAACAAGTGGCTGTGGCAGGCGGTGCAGCCGGCGTGATGACATCATTGGGAGGATATAGGGGAGACCCTACTTAATGGCGTAGGCCTGTTTACTACTCGGTCAGACTTCATGGCTTAGGTCTGTTCACACTCAATCGGACTTAATGGCGTAGGCGTCTTTACTACTCGATCAGGCTTAATGGTGGGGTTAGTTTAGTTTAGGTACCATAACCTAAACTTAAATGGCAGATTTAATAGCGGGTTAGGTTAGGTTAGGTACCATAACATAAACTAACCTAACCTCGCCATTAAGTCTGATCGAGTAGTAAACAGGCCTGCAACATTAAGTCTGATCTAGTAGTAAACAGGCCTATACTATTAAGTATACCCTCCCAATGACGTCATCTATCCGGCTGCACCGCCCGCTACTTGTTCAGGCTTGTCACACTACCTACGGTGTTGTGTACGGAAGTGTGACGCCTGCCCTACCAATACCGAAAAGTGTACCAGAAATACTAAAGCTATAACATCACCAAAAACTATACATAATCGAACCTGACCTAACCTTACAGCAATTATGGTTGCAGAGACCCACGTTTAGAACGCTCTGCTCACATTCGCTCGCTGCGCTGCATAACCTAACAGGGTCAGGCTCCAGACCCTCCCCGGGGGGAGGGTCTGGGAGGGTTCAGTTATATGTTTGGCAAAGTTGCTGTTTGCTGGTATGCATTTTGTACTCTTTAATGCTCTTTTGAAATTATGCTCTTTATTTATGCTTTTATGCTTTATGCTCTTTTAACTGTAAGTAGCTATTCATGAAATACATGAATACAGCACACCGGTTAGTGTTTTACAACCTGCTAGCCTGCTATCAGTATTGACTATTGAGCTTGTTGATTGGTTCAGAAACTCAATTTTAATTAACAGCTGTTTTACTTTTCCCAGCTCAAGAACCAACTTCAAATACATTTTCCTCACTTATTTCATATTTGCATCCTATCATATAGGATTATTAAAATCCACAGCAATAATTATATAGCAATTAACAATAGTGGTAAAGTACAGATATGTACCTGTGCTGGTGCAAAATAATAATAATTATTATTATTATTATTGCTATTAGGAACATATATATTGGAATATATATTTCATTGCAACTGGATGCAGTATATATTTATGATAATGCAACATTCATTCATGTGCCTTGATCCAGTGTAAATCCAAATAAAAGTTTACATATCTAATATAATATTCCAAAGAGTTTTTGCGAGTAAAATACATTTGAATCAAAGTCGTTAAGTCACGAGTCAAAAAATGAGTTGACTCAAGAAAATTTCACTTGAGAGAAATTAGTCAAAGTTGAGTCGACTCAAAAAAATTGTCCCCCGCTTGAGTCAGAGTTGAGTCAGGGGTAAAAGCAAATGAGTCAACGCTGAGTCGACTCAAAATAAAAAATTGCCCGCTTGAGTCAGAGTTGAGTCAGGGGTAAAAGCAAATGAGTCAACGCTGAGTCGACTCAAAATAAAAATAAAAATGCCCCGCTTGAGTCAGAGTTGAGTCAGAGTCCCTTCGACAATGAGTCAGAGTCGAGTCAGTCTAAAAAATCTGAGTCGAGCACAACCCTTTTCCAGAGGTCATCGAAGGTCAAAAAGGCTATTTTTGCCAAAACTGTTTTTCACAAATAACTGTTTACCTAATAAAGATAAGGACACAACTTTGACGCCATCGTGTGTGTCTCGTCAAGGCGCTTCGAATCATATTCATGATGACCAGGTTAGGTCAACTTAGAAATTTGACCTCAGGTCAAGGTCAAGTGATAACCCAAATAGGTCATGCTGCACATTGGGAGACGTGCCTTGACGAGACAAAGATATTGGTGCAGGTTTCGCTTCTCTGACTTGATTTTGTCGAGAGTTATCGACAAAAAAGTGTTGGTGACCTCGGATGACCTCGGCTGACCCTGTAGGGGTCACTGAAAACAAATTGCACCTGGGACTTCAAGAATGGTCTATGATAACATGATCCAGAAGGAATTGGGCTGATATAATGCGTATCCTCAGAAAAGGAAGCATTTGAATATTTCCCCATTGGCTTATAATGGGAGGTCACGAAATTGACCCGACCTTAGGTCACCGATATACACAAATCCGAGAGATATACGAATTGTAGGTACCATTGCCCTTATGAAATAATCGATCGGCCAAAAACTGTGGCTGTGTTACGACCGCAAACTTTTTTTGGAGGTGCGGTCACGTGACCTGGCCTGGTGACCTGACCTGATACGACCCGAGGTCAAGAATTTCACATTATGTGGGTAATTGATGCTCTAACACCCGTGCCAAAAACGGCGGCGCTGCGCGCCGCCGTTTTCCCGCTATCCTCGAAAAACCTTAGGGGGTGTAAACGCTGAGGAGGAGGTCCAGTGAGGTCTGACTGCTGAGGTGGAGGTCCAGTGAGGTCTGACTGCTGAGGTGGAGGTCCAGTGAGGTCTGAATGCTGAGGTGGAGGTCCAGTGAGGTCTGAATGCTGAGGTGGAGGTCCAGTGAGGTCTGACTGCTGAGGTGGAGGTCCAGTGAGGTCTGACTGCTGAGGTGGAGGTCCAGTGAGGTCTGACTGCTGAGGTGGAGGTCCAGTGAGGTCTGACTGCTGAGGTGGAGGTCCAGTGAGATCTGACTGCTGAGGTGGAGGTCCAGTGAGGTCTGACTGCTGAGGTGGAGGTCCAGTGAGGTCTGACTGCTGAGGTGGAGGTCCAGTGAGGTCTGACTGCTGAGGTGGAGGTCCAGTGAGGTCTGACTGCTGAGGTGGAGGTCCAGTGAGGTCTGACTGCTGAGGTGGAGGTCCAGTGAGATCTGAATGCTGAGGTGGAGGTCCAGTGGGGTCTGAATGCTGAGGTGGAGGTCCAGTGGGATCGGACTGCTGAGGTTGAGGTCCAGTGAGGTCTGGCTGCTGATGTGGAGATCCAGTGGGATCGGACTGTTGAGGTGGAGGTCCAGTGAGGTCTGGCTGCTGATGTGGGGCGGTTCCGGCTGGGACAGTGTGCGGCAGACCTACCACTGTGGCACCGCTCAGGGGCGGCGCTGTCCCAGGTGACCAGTGGACCCGCTCTCCGGGTCCTCGCCTTTGGGAGGAGCCGGCTGCTTGCACTGGCGGATCCAGGGGAGGGGGGCGGCAGGGGCTAAAGACCCCCCCCCCCATTCCAAGCTCGACAGGGGCGGCAATAGAAATTAGCCCCCCCCCAAAAAAAAACATCCGCTGAAACTGGCGATGAAAAAATCCTACTGCCTGCGAAAAACTAACTTCTTGCGAAAGAAGTATTGTTGTTTTGCCTCGTTTGTGTTTCCTCTATTTTGTAGCATTTTGGTAGCAGTAGGGACAGGGAAAGTGGCACGTCTGACGCTATTTTGGAGTGATTCACATCCAGAGTAAGTTATATTTGTTACACACAGCCTTTGGTCTCCTGCTGCCTGCTCGGTGGCAGAGGAGCGCGTGAGTGAATTTCCTTGTATCACTGGCGGATCCGGGGGGGGGGGGGGGGGGGGCAGGGGCAAAAGCCCCCCCCCCCCATTCCTAGCTCGACAGGGGCGGCAATATAAATTAGCCCCTCCCCCCCCCCAAAAAAAAAACCGCTGAAACTGGCGATGAAAAATGGGTGCTGTCTGCGAGAAAAAAAAACTTCTTGCGAAATAAATAAATATGTTTTTGCCTCGTTCGTGTTTCCTCTATTTGGTAGCATTTTGGTAGCAGTAGGGATAGGGAAAGTGGCGCGTCTGACCACTGGCGGATCCAGAGGGGGGGGGGGGGGGGCGCAGGGGCCCCCCATCGAGCGTAGGCTCGACAGGGGCGGCCGTGTTCCTGCATTGGCTGTAAGAAGTGATAATTAGGAAGAAAAAAAATCCCCCCCCCCCCCCGGTCAATGACTTTCTCTTTGAGAAGCCGACACCACTACTCTGCTCAACGATTTTTCGCGTTGACGACCCGACTCCCCCCCCCCCCCCCCCCCGGTCAACAACTTTTCGCTGCTGAAGCGGAGCGAAATTTTAGCACTTCCCCCCCATTTTTGGACCCTAGATCCGCCAGTGGCTGCTTGTCGCTGTGCCGGCGAGGCCCGTTTGACCCAGCGGTCATCTGACCGGCCGGCTGTGAGAGGCCGCCGACCTTTCAGCACATCCGTGCCACGGCAGCCTCCCCGCGTGTCACGCCTTTTATAGCCGCCCGCCCCCGCGCCGCGCCCGCGCCACAGGACCGGTAGTGTGACGTCACCTCGGCGCGTGACATCACTCGACGGCTTCCTTCCGGTGAGGCGGCCGCTCTGGAAGCAGCTGGAACGGGGACGTGTGGGACGTGTGTAGGCCGCACGGTGTCTGTGGCGAAACTCGACTCCGTCTGTCGGTGTGACGCTGGTGTGACTGGCCATCAGTGGCGTCGCCACGATTTCAAAACTTGTACGGACACACCATGACATCGAACCTTTCGAGCGGGGGGGGGGGGGGGTCAGGACGTGATCTTTTGCAGGGGTGTCAATACGGTGTTTTGAAAGGAAACCAGTCACTTTCATAATGGGATTTTTTAGCGCTGAGATAGCAGTTTTGAAGGCCATGACGAAAAATAACTTACTGCATACTCTGGTTGTAAGGACTCTCCTGCTGAATACATATATTAGATGTTTTGTTCTGTCATTAAGCGTTGTGCTAAAAACGTAGCGCTGTGTCGAGAAGCTTCATATGTAAGCATGCGATAAAAGCAGCGTTACTAGACCAGCGAGCGAACCCTTCGCCACTGACAATATTATCCTAGTTCTGTAAGCAATGATGAGAGAATCATTACATTTGTACTTACTAATTATATATATAATTATTTTAACCAAGTTACTAGCTTTTTACAGCTCACATCTATTCTTCTTTCGAAACACACAATGTAGTGGACAAGCACCATATCCTCCTGTGACCAAAGCGCTAACTGAAACTCTCACCCAGTTCCGAAGGATATGGGGGCCGGGAATAATTTTGCAGAGGCCCGCCGAGGGATTTGAACCCCGGTCTCCGGCACCGAAAGCGTTTTACCACTGTGCCAGATTGCTCCCCCGAAGCACACAGTATCATAACAACATGCGCCATTTTCTAATTTTGCGTCACTTTCGCAATTTATACTGAAAATGCGTGTTATCGAAATATATTGCTAAAAACAGTTTTGGGGGGTACATCTGGATAATTTAGCCAAGCAAAAAAACGAAAAGTGGGGAGGCCATGTTCTCCCGGCCCCTTGTTCCTACGCTTGTGACATTTTCGCTCAGGTCAATATTGAGGTCACCAGAGGTCATCAAAGGCCAAATTTTCCAAGTTTAGGACTTCGCTCCAGAAACACCCCAAATATCTCGGGAACTATGATAGCTTGAAACAACCGGAGAACGCAATCGAAAGCTCTTGAAACATGCTATCTTTTGGGTGTCCTCAAATTTTATATAAGGGTTAGGCTCCAGAAGTAACCAAAGGTCATGTTGGCATTTTCTTCCCAAAAGTTGTTCGTGCATATTTTTTACTTCATAAAGATAGGGCAATTATTTTAACGCCATCGTGTTTGCCTCGTCAAAACGATCCGAACTATACTTATATGGTGACCGGATCGGGTCAAGTTCAAAATATGACCTCAGGTCAAGGTCATTTGGTGACCCAGGCTGGTCATGTTGCATATGGGGAGACGCATCTCGACTAGATAAACACTGTGGTATCAGTTACACGTCTCTAGCTCTCCCGATTATTCTTGGCATTTCCTAAAATTTTAGGAGGAACATCCAAACGCCCCCCTCCCCAGCACGGCGCGCGTTAGGCCTAATACACTGTGCTTGGATCCATGTAAAATAAATCAGCGTTGTCAGCGCCAGGAGGAAGCCAAATACAGTTCGGTAAAATTACGGCCTGACCATTTATGTTACTGGACTGTTAACTAACACGAGAGTATTTTGTTTTTCTCCATCGCGTGTTTCGCAACATCTCGTTAACTACCGCCAATATCGTCCCCAAACTTGCAGTACCCGCTTTCACATCAAGAACCGCTCACTAAACGGCTACACATTTTAGCAATGACAAGGGCAAAATGTAAATGCCTCTTACCATTTTCGCACATACTCCTATTCCGAACTACAGAAGAAAAACATTAACATTTGTTTCAAACTAGCTATTCGTGCGTTCAAGTTGGGGAGGAGGCAATATATACGATGCTTTTTCTGTTGAGCAATAAGGTCCATGAATAGAGGTAATTCGTCACGATTCGTCACAAATAGTCCATCTGAAGATAATTCGAATATAAGCATTTCAGGTATCGATATCTCTAATTCTGCACCTTCAAATGGTTCCGCAAACTTGTACGGACAGTCCGTACAAGTTTTTGGGGGCTCGCCAACTTGTACGGACACTGTCCGTACTGTCGGTAGTGGTGGTGACGCCCATGCTGGCCATGTATTCAGGCTGTCAGGGCCGGCGCCGCTGCCCAGTCCTCACACGGGTGGCAGCGGTGTGCCGGTGTGTCGCCGGCGCGCCGCGGCGGTGTGTACCGCGCCGGCGTCACAGCGTGCGAGATTATCACGTGTGTGTCCTGTTGTGCAGATATTTCACTATCCCGTGCCGTGTACATGTTTTGTTGGCGTCTTGACTCATCACTGAGTGCTTTCCGTGCAGGGCAATGACGTGTCTTGTTTTCTGGCGCGATTGCGATTGAATCATTCAGGTTTTGCACACGATTAGGGCAGAGACCGGTTCCTAGATGTTCGACGTAATTTCGATATAACGAGCAAACGTCCCTATTCCATTTGTTCCACATCAGCCATTTAAGTCGCACTTCATGATTGCCCGTTGTTATTTTGACTATGCTGTATTTTTGTTGCCAAGGATGTCCCTGTGGTCGTTTCTGTAGGGCGGTGTGTTTATTGTTGAGGGGTGGATAATGGAATTGGTGGCAGGTGGAGACCCCGGTGCTCGGTGTGGGCCCCTGGCTATCGTTTATTTTCGTCCCACGGCCGCCCGCCGCCAATGCTCATGTCTGTCTGTGTCTGTCTGTCTGTCTCTCTGTCTGTCTGTCTGTCTGTCTGTCTGTCTGTCTGTCTGTCTGTCTGTCTGTCTGTCTGTGTCTGTCTGTCTGTCTGTCTGTCTGTCTGTCTGTCTGTCTGTCTGTCTGTCTGTCTGTCTGTCTGTCTGTCTGTCTGTCTGTCTGTCTGTCTGTCTGTCTGTCTGTCTGTCTGTCTGTCTGTCTGTCTGTCTGTCTGTCTGTCTGTCTGTCTGTCTGTCTGTCTGTCTGTCTGTCTGTCTGTCTGTCTGTCTGTCTGTATGTCTGTCTGTCTGTCTGTCTGTCTGTCTGTCTGTCTGTCTGTCTGTGTCTGTCTGTGTCTGTCTGTGTCTGTCTGTGTCTGTCTGTGTCTGTCTGTGTCTGTCTGTGTCTGTCTGTGTCTGTCTGTGTCTGTCTGTGTCTGTCTGTGTCTGTCTGTGTCTGTCTGTGTCTGTCTGTGTCTGTCTGTGTCTGTCTGTGTCTGTCTGTGTCTGTCTGTGTCTGTCTGTGTCTGTCTGTGTCTGTCTGTGTCTGTCTGTGTCTGTCTGTGTCTGTCTGTGTCTGTCTGTGTCTGTCTGTGTCTGTCTGTCTGTGTCTGTCTGTGTCTGTCTGTGTCTGTCTGTGTCTGTCTGTGTCTGTCTGTGTCTGTCTGTGTCTGTCTGTGTCTGTCTGTGTCTGTCTGTGTCTGTCTGTGTCTGTCTGTGTCTGTCTGTGTCTGTCTGTGTCTGTCTGTGTCTGTCTGTGTCTGTCTGTGTCTGTCTGTGTCTGTCTGTGTCTGTCTGTGTCTGTCTGTGTCTGTCTGTGTCTGTCTGTGTCTGTCTGTGTCTGTCTGTGTCTGTCTGTGTCTGTCTGTGTCTGTCTGTGTCTGTCTGTGTCTGTCTGTGTCTGTCTGTGTCTGTCTGTGTCTGTCTGTGTCTGTCTGTCTGTGTCTGTCTGTGTCTGTCTGTGTCTGTCTGTGTCTGTCTGTGTCTGTCTGTGTCTGTCTGTGTCTGTCTGTGTCTGTCTGTGTCTGTCTGTGTCTGTCTGTGTCTGTCTGTGTCTGTCTGTGTCTGTCTGTGTCTGTCTGTGTCTGTCTGTGTCTGTCTGTGTCTGTCTGTGTCTGTCTGTGTCTGTCTGTGTCTGTCTGTGTCTGTCTGTGTCTGTCTGTGTCTGTCTGTGTCTGTCTGTGTCTGTCTGTGTCTGTCTGTGTCTGTCTGTGTCTGTCTGTGTCTGTCTGTGTCTGTCTGTGTCTGTCTGTGTCTGTCTGTGTCTGTCTGTGTCTGTCTGTGTCTGTCTGTGTCTGTCTGTGTCTGTCTGTGTCTGTCTGTGTCTGTCTGTGTCTGTCTGTGTCTGTCTGTGTCTGTCTGTGTCTGTCTGTGTCTGTCTGTGTCTGTCTGTGTCTGTCTGTGTCTGTCTGTGTCTGTCTGTGTCTGTCTGTGTCTGTCTGTGTCTGTCTGTGTCTGTCTGTGTCTGTCTG